>JAADXJ010000083.1:0-47746 GCA_023337735.1 Pythium biforme | reverse complement strand
GGCACCTCCTTGGCAAGAATGAATACGTACAGCGGCTGTGACGACGACACCAGCTCTGTCTCGCATCAGTGTGACCGATGTGGCCGGAGGAATCGTCCTTTCTGTGGCATCAAGGTGGCGGAAGGCTATGGTGATGCGGTTCGTTGTGTGGCGTGCAACGAGAGTCCAGGAAAACCAGCACGGCGCAAGACGGCCAACAAAAGCTCTGCGTCGCCCATCCTCGCTGCATTTGCTCGCACGCCACCGAAGTCGCGTCGTTCTGTCGGTGAAGCACTCCAGCAGGAAGGCAAATCAGAAGAATGCGATCCACCGTGCACCATCTCTACCCAAGATCATGTTGGCAACACGTACCCTCGTGCGACGGGGCAAGGCGATCAGGCGAACGATCGTCGACACGCCAACCAGGAACAACCGTAGCGCCAGCGCATTACCCAACACGTGTCCACACTTGCTCAGCGCGTTGCTGTGGTGAAGCGGATGATTGAACTCGAAAAACAAGGCGAGCGACATGTGAAGGCCCGAGTTGTGCTTGAGATGCCACACGTGTTCTCCGGCAGGTACAAGAACGATGTTCAGAAGGCAAGCTCTTGGTGGAACCAACGTGATAATATCCTCGCAGCGACGCGGAAGACCATCTCTGCTCGCGTGAAGTCAGGCCGGGCGCGGGCGCAGCGAAAGACCATCGGTGGGCGTGGACGAAAGCGTGAGAAGTGGGTGGTTTGGCTACACAAGCTCGTGCTCGAAGAGTTCTTGCGCCTTCGAGCAATCGGCATCAAGTTCTCGAACGTTTTGCTCATCGCAATCGCGCGACACCAACTCGAAACGTCCACAGGACAGTGGAAGAGCGGTACCGTCGTCGGCAACGTTCGGATGAACGAAAAAATCACGCATCGATGGGTGCAGTCGTTCTGTGAATATCACGATATCGTGCCTCGAAGTATGTCAAGGAAGCTCATGGTGTCCGAGGAGAAGCAAATCTCAATTGAACGAGCTATCGCCTACCATTTGGGCAAGTTGAAGCGCCAGTTTGACCGAAACGAACTGCAAGACGACATGGTGTGCAACATGTATGAAACGCATTTCGTGATCAACATGGATGACGGCACGACGCTCGAGATCAAAGGCACTGAGCCCGTCAAGTACCACGACGTCGCTCAGGGAGGAGAAGGAATGACACTGGTCGTAAACCTGCGCGGAGGGCCCATGGCACGCATCGAGGTCCCCATGATGATCTACACGAACGCCAACTCCAGTTACCCTATTCGAGGGGTCAGTGATGTGCCAGGGGTTGTGTATCGGTCGGGTCCAAAAGGCTGGATGGACCAGCGGGTGTTCTGTGAGTGGCTGAAAGAAGATCGCGTCGTACGCCGTGATGCGTACGACCGGGAGCAGGTCATTTTCATGGACAACGTGGCCGGTCACAACGCACTCGAGAACATCGAGAACGAGGAGAAGCGAGCAGAGATGGAGGCGGTCATGACGCGCAAGCTCATCGACATCCGCTTCTTACCAGCCAACAGCACTGATCTCTGCCAGCCTGCTGATACAAGCATCATCCAGAAGATCAAGCAGAAGTGGAGACAACGATGGGAGCAAGAGAAACTGAGCCTGGCGATGAGTCGGCAGTACTCGAACATACCGAATGGGAAGGGCGAGTGGTCAGGGAAGTTGACACATCCCAAGAAAGAGTACTATCTACGACTGGCTGCACTCTGTTGCAGAGAGGTGAGCGCGATGGAAATGAGAACGGCGTCAGCATCGTTCGAAAAGCGATGATCCGCTGTGGGCTGAACAAGAATCTAAACGGGAAGTGGGAGGTGGATCAACTCTCTCCCGAGCTGCAGTCTATTGTGGTAAGGTATCCAGAGAACTTTGAAGGGAAGGGACAGGAGGACTTGGCTGAGGCAATCGTGTAGATCATCGTAGAGCTGACAGACTAAACGCGAAGTTTCGAAATACTCTGATCCGGACTAATTAGAAATTTGAGTCCAATAGTCTGTGTGCTGAATTAGTCTGGTCCAGACTATTCCATGTGTGGGCACCATTTTGGGATGGTTCGGAGTAGTCTGGACCAGTCTAATTGCTGTGAACGGAGTAGTTGAAAATTGAAAATCGTCTGCGCGAAAGGGAACCCGGAGTGGTGGTCTTTCAAGTGATCAGAAAATCTAAGTCGATTCAGAGTGATGCTCTTTTTAGCATCAGTGCAACGCCTCAAATATAGTGACACCATCAGGTAGGAAAATATGGAGGTGGACTCTCGACAGGATCGCGTGGACCAAGTCAACAGCCTATGTACAGGCTGCGTAGCCAACCGGATGGCGTCCATGCCCCACGCTTTCGCGTGAAAACTTCGCGAAGCTTTGTCGCGCGGTACATTGCATTGTACTGCGCTGGGTGCCGTTCAGAATAACGACGGAGCAGCCGCGGTACGTGGTCGAGTACTGGTGTTTTGGCAGCAAAAGAGAGGATTCAGACAACCTCGTTTCTTTCACAGGTCCCTTGACCTTTCCCTCGACATGAACTTGCCACATTGGTAGTTACCGTAAATCATTTTTCGTGTCGGTGAGCAGTGCTCACTGAAGATCGACCCACTAATACAAGATGCTAAATTCAGAAAGTCACGTCTTGCCCCGTGATGCACTCCTTTTTCTGCTAAGTGCGCTTAACACAACTTCAACCCTCACATATATACTTACCGCGACATCACACCCCACAAAGTCCACGAAACCCGAGTGGATTTCGAACCTTACGTCAGGAACAGCTCGATTTGGTTCGTATCTAGCCGAGTATCCACAGTATCCACTGCCGTGTATGCATGTGGAATCCCTATTCCCCCACATCTCCTCCCCCTTGTTTTCGCGCAAGCCGATCGCCACCCTGGTGATCGTCGAGACCGTGATGGACCGAGTCGACTTTCGTGTCTGAAGATGGCGGGCCTTTCGGAGAGAGTGCACAGAGTGGGTCTCTCCTTCGCTTCCTCAACCAATCGGCGTCCGAGAGGCCGCTGGAAAGTACGGGTCCCGCCTCTCCCAGGGTGCGTGTGTGCGTGCGAGTGTGAGTGGCGGCTCGCGATCTGCCATCGTGACATGTGCGAGTCGACTCCAGCTGCCGAGCGGGTCTTCACGGATTTCAGAGGTCTCCTCTCCCGTTGGGTTCCCTCTCCTTGTTGGACCGCACGGAAGAAACGCTCTCGCGCCGAGAGCCATTCCACAATCTACCTCGCGTTTTACACACGACGCCCCCACACCGACCGAAAAGCAGGACACCATGGGCGCGGACGACTCAAGATCGCTCTTTGACGCCGGTAAGCCCAAGTGGCACGAAGTGCCCAACTCTAAGACGGCAACCCACGGCGCCTCGCGCCTCGCGGACGACAAGCAGCTCTACGAGCCGCACATGACGCTCTACACGAACCTCATGGAACGCAGCAAGTACGACGACGGCTCGCGCCGCATCTTCGGCTGGCGCACGACTGACAAGGCCACGGGCGAGGCCGGCGACTACGAGTGGGTCACGTACAAGCAGTTCCTCGACAAGGTCGAGGCCGTGTCCGCCGGCATGGCAAATGAACTCGGTCTCTCGCGCCAGGAACCCGTGGGTCTCTTCAGCAAGAACCGATATGAGTGGGTGCTGGTCGAGCACGGCTCGAGCCGCATGGCGTACCAGCTCGTGCCGCTGTACGATACGCTCGGCCCCACGGCGATCCCGTACATCCTCAACCACACCGAGATGCGCGTCGTGTTCTGCGGCAAGGCCCAGTTCAAGTCGCTCATCGGCGCTGTCGACCAGTCGCCGAGCGTCAAGATCATTGTCCAGTTCGAGGACCTCGACGACGAGCAGCGCCAAGAGGCGAGCGCCAAGGGCGTCGAGCTCAAGAGCCTCAACGAGCTCATCGCGTCGGGCAACAAGAACCCCGTGAACGCCGACCCGCCGACGCCCGAGGATATTGCCACAATCTGCTTCACGTCCGGCACGACGGGCAACCCCAAGGGTGTGCTGCTCTCGCACGCCAACATGATGAGCGGTGCCATGGCCACGCAATCGCATAACACCGTGTACACCGACGACGTCCACCTCTCGTACCTGCCGCTCGCGCACGTGCTGGAACGCGCGGTCCACATCATCACGATCCGCCCCGGTGGCGCCGTCGGCTTTTATCAGGGCGACGTCGCCAAGCTCGTTGACGACATGGGCGCGCTCCAGCCGACGATCTTCCCGTCTGTACCGCGCGTCATGAACCGCATCCACGACAAGATCCTGGCAGGAGTCGAGAAGGCCGGTGGGCTCAAGAAGAAGATGTTCAACATGGCCTACAACTCCAAGAAGCGTCACCTCGCGACGGGCCACGTCAAGCACGCGTTCTGGGACTCGCTCGTGTTCAACAAGGTCAAGATGCTCATGGGCGGCCGCGTGCGCTTGATGATGAACGGCTCGGCGCCCATCTCGCAGGACTGCAAGGAGTTCTTGCAGATCGTGTTTGGCTGTGCCGTGATCGAAGGCTACGGCATGACCGAGACCTGCGCGGTCATCGCGCTCAGCACGCAGGCGTTTGCGCCCGGCACCCACGTCGGTGTGCCCGTGCCCGGTCTTGAAGTGTGTTTGTACAACGTACCGGAGATGAACTACACGAGCGACGACAAACCCGAGCCGCGCGGCGAGATCTGCGTGCGCGGCCCGAACGTGTTCAAGGGCTACTACAAGGAACCTGAGAAAACCGCCGAGGCGATTGACGCCGATGGCTGGCTCCACACGGGCGACATCGGCAAGTGGAACGCGGACGGCACGCTTTCGATCATTGACCGCAAGAAAAACATCTTCAAGCTGTCGCAGGGCGAGTACGTCGCGCCGGAGAAGATCGAGAACGTGTACCTCAAGAGCTCGCTGGTCGCCCAGATCTTTGTCCACGGCCACTCGCTGCAGAACTACCTTGTGGGCATCGTCATCCCGGACACGGATGTTGTGGCCGAGTGGGCCGAGAAGAACGGCCTCAAGGCCGACGCGCCGCTCAAGGAGCACTTCACGACCAACAAGCTCAAGGAGGCCATCCTCAAGGACCTCGAGGACCTCGCCAAGAAACACGGTCTCTTCCGCTTTGAGCGCGTGGCCAAGATCTACCTCCACGACGAGATGTGGACCGTCGAGAACAACCTCATCACGCCGACCTTCAAGCTCAAACGTCCGCAGCTCATTGAGCTGTACCAGCAGCAGATCGACGCGATGTACAGCGAGGCCGCTTAATACCCACGTTGTGTCTGCGTATAGATTGTGGCCATTTTAAACAACTCATCGTTTTTGGAATGACTGTGTGTATGTGAGATCTCTCTGTTGATGTGGCTTTCGTTAGGTGGCGACGGCCGGGTTCTTCTCTTCTTCTTTTCCTGCACCCTCGACGGGCACGGCGATGCCCTCGACCGCGAGCGCGTCGCCGGCCTCGGGCTTCTGCAGCACGACGAGCGTGAACCGCAGGTGCTGCGCGATGATCATCTCATGGAGCTTGGTGCGCAGGCGGATCCAGTCGATCTCGTTCTCGCTCGGGTCCGGAATCAGCTTTGAGATGTGCTTCTTCGTGCGCCCAAAGAGCGACAGCACGTGGTACGCGTGCATGACCGCCTCTTTGTACTCGATGTTCTCGTGCTTGACGACGATGCCATCGTTGTTCATGAGGATGTAGGACGAGAAGCCCGGCTTGCTCTTGAGCTGCTTGATGACCTCCTCGATCTCATTCGGGGCGTTCGCGGCCATGATCTGTCTTCCGGTCCGTCTTGCGTGTTGATCTTTTGTTCGTGTGCTTGCTTTCGTTGGGTTTGGAGAAAACATTCCGTCGCGCACATGCGACACCAACAGTCGCGACTGTTCACAACAGACCAAATCTTTTGCGGTCAGGTGGGGAGAGATAAGCGTCGCTTGACGTGCATGTTGCTCAAGCGGCCAAGCACAGCTGGGTTCTCCAACGCAGACAAGAGAAAGACCACCAGAATGTTGTTGCACGCCGTTTTTATTCGATAATATAGAGTGGGAAGGCGCCGCCCACGAGTGGGGCAACGAAATGGCATTTTACTAGTGCAAAAACGACGACGCAAGTGTCCCTACGAGATCCGAAGGCCGCCATAGAGAGGGCACTTGCTGGACGCCACGTGGAAAAACGCTTACTTGGACATCATCATCTTGACGAACTCCTCGTAGTTGATCTGGCCATCGCCGTCAATGTCCGCCTCGCGGATCATCTCGTCGACCTCCTCGTCCGTGAGCTTCTCGCCGAGGTTGGTCATGATGTGGCGCAGCTCAGCGGCCGAGATGAATCCGTTGCCGTCCTTGTCGAAGACCTTGAAGGCCTCGAGGATCTCCTCCTCCGAGTCCGTGTCCTTCATCTTGCGGGCCATCATGGTGAGGAACTCCGGGAAGTCGATCGTGCCGTTGCCGTCCGCGTCGACCTCGTTGATCATGTCCTGGAGCTCCGCCTCCGTCGGGTTCTGGCCGAGCGAGCGCATGACCGTGCCGAGCTCCTTGGTCGTGATGGTTCCATCACCGTCCTTGTCGAAGAGCGAGAACGCCTCCTTGAACTCCGCAATCTGTTCCTCCGTGAGCTGGTCAGCCATGGTGTCTTGGTGTTTCGAGAGAAAATCTACGAATGCCACATCCTTGGGAAAGCAAGGAAAGGAGGAAGCCAAGACGAAGAGGATTTTTTTCCTTCCTGGTAAAAAAAAAGAAGTGAGGGGTGGCAAAATAAAACAAATGTACGATCCACGGTGCGTACAGTTTTTCGCCAGCCGACGGGCACGCAATGACTTGGTGTTTGTAAGAAAAGTGTACGACCACAGGATTTTGTACGATGGGAAGAACGCTGGGTTGGAAGGCTTGCAAGGTTGGTGCGTACATTTTTGTGTGCTTTGTGTGAACCCACTTGAAACCCTACCCGCCCATCCCCGCAACCTGCCGTTTCAGAGAAAGGATCTATTTCGACCAATTGAAGCGTTCCACGATTCCAACAGGTTGATATCAGACGCTGTTTGACATACCTAGTTATCAACCATCCATCACACGCACTCATATCAGTTACTATGTTCTCTCAGGTTATTTCTTGCGTGTTGCGAAGGTGAACCCGACATCACCCAGCGCCAACCTCGCGAAAACCAACGTCCCAACGCACGCCCACGTCCAACGCTCCCGACGCCAACACTGCCCGACGCGCCAACAGCAGCACGCCAACACCTCCCAACGCCAACTTCCAACGATCGAGCAGCTCATCTGTGACGTGGCGCGGGGCAATCGTCGAATTGGCTAGAGCTTTCAATCCCTCTCCGATGCCGCGGTCGTTCCAGTTCCTCCACGGCTACGCCGTCGTGGGCGTCGCGCTCGTGGGCAGCATGCTCAAGGACGCGTACGAGCGCGCGCAGGACGTATGCGACATGTTCCCGCAGTTCGAGTTCCTGCCGACGTTCCAGGACGAAATCTTGCTCCACCATACGCGGCTGCCGTTGCTGCAGACGCCGGTGTCCACGGTCGCGGTCGTCGCGGCGCTGCTCGCGGGCTTCGCGGCCACGTACTTTCGGCTCATCGAGCTGCTCTGGCTCTTCCTCATCGACTTTTTCTCGGGCCGGTGGCTCTATAGTCTTTTTTTCGTGCACATTCCAGCATGGTGCGTTTGGCTCTCTACAACTCGATGCGGTGGATTATGCGGCTGACGACCATCCTGTCTCTCTCCCTCTTCACCGTCTTAGGCTGCCGTTCCTCGCGTCGGAGCCTGGTGTGCCCGATCTGCTCTCCGACCCGGAAGACACCGAGTGTCTCGACAGCGACGGCAATGCGATCAACGGCACCTCCGTCGCGGCGTGTGCGGCGGCCATGGCCAAGCTCGTAGAGGTCAAGCTGCAGCACGAGAACTGCACGATCGAGCGGCCCGACGACTGGCTCGTGTTTGATCCGGAAGAAGACGAGCTCGTGCCCAAGAAAGCCTTTGAGGCGCGGCGTCTGCGACGTGGGCTGGGCTCGGCGTCCTCGACGGCGTCGTCGTCCTCGTCGACCACGACATCCACGGCGTCCCCAACGGGATCGCCCACGAAGAAGCAGCAGCAGCCGTCGAGCCACGAAGACGACGGCGACGATGTCAACGACGACGACGACCATGGCGAGGAACATCCCGAGTCGCCGACGCGTCGGAATCGATAAGTCGCCCTTCCGCTTTTGCAACGCTCTCAATTTTTGTACTAGGGAAACACATGACGCTCGCCATGAACCTTCTTGCCCCACCCTCAGCCTAATCTAATAGAACCAAACGAACACGCAACCAATGTGGCAAACAGCTCTCTAGTTGTTTTGACCGTTGTTACGCGGCGTCGTACACGACCTCGCTCGCGATCGGCGCCGGCATCTTGGCGATCTGCTTCCACACGCGCTGCGAGCCGCCGACGGCAAACGCCACCACACGGCGCACGAGCTTGGCGTCCGGGAGCTTTGTACTCGTCACGTCCTCGGCGCCCAGCTTGCAGCACAGGCGAATCCCTTCGAGCAGCAGCACGGGGCTCATCCGGCCCTCGCACGCGATCGTCCACTGGCGCATGTTCACCATGAGGGTCTGCAGCCCTGCGAGCGGCAGTGCCAGTAGCTGTAACTTACTCACAGTGCCCACACGGCCGCTTTTGGAAAGAAACACAAACTGCTCGGCGTCCCACAGCGTCATACAGCGCTGTGCGTCGAGACACGCGAGCCGCAAAAACTCGAGGCAGCCGTCAAAGCCCTGGTTGCCCGGGGCCGGCTGGCGCTTGCTGCACACGCGCGAGTTGAGCACTTCTTGCGGGAAAAACGGCCGCAGGTGCTGCATCGCGACTTCGTTGTGGCCGCACACTTTGCCGTATGCACCGCCCCACGCGTCTACGTCCGCGGGCAGCTGGTTCGGGCGCCACGCACTCAGGTGCTTGGCCGTGGTCTTGGTGTTTGATTTTCCAAGACACTCGCACACGTAGCGCCGCACGGCCAGTGAGGTCGCGTCCTTGGACGCGCCGTGGCGCACGACGCCGCTCCACTCGGCGCCGAAGCGAGCGCCTGGCGCCCGGTCGAGCCACTGCGTTTGCGCCGAGAGCCGCCCGCCGTCGCCAGCGGACGCGCCCACGGCTGCGCTCAGCACCACGACGCCCAGTACCTTGAGCTTCTCGACGCGGTGGTGTGCGTCGTCAGTCGAAGAACCGCCAGCATGTGCGGCCCCATTGGACGCGGACGAATCCACTGGGAGGGCACGCCCCAGCAATACGAGCAGCTTCTCCGTGAGCGCGCGCATCCGTTGCTCGTCCGGATTCAACGGGCCCTTCCTCTTCTTCTTCGCGGTCGGTTCATCGTCGTCGTCGCTGAGGTCGGCGCCCTTGGCAAACTTGGTGGCCCACTTGGCCTCGGCGCCGTCTCCTCCGTCGCCGCCCCCCTTGGCACTGCTCTGAAGCCGCTGGAGTGTCGTCGCGATCTGTGTGGCGATCTTGAGCCGCGCCTGCAGCTGTTGGAGCGCCGCAGGATTGCTACTAAGCGGCTTCTCGTAGTTCTCGGCGCGCGCGGGCACAGTCACGTCTGCGTGAACCACAAACACACGCGCGAATTTCGTGTCGACCGTGCCCTTGCCCGCAAACGACGCGCCAAACGCGACGAGGTCGGCGCTGCCACACCCGGCCGTGCCGAGCCAGTGGTCGTTCACGACCAACACACACTTGTCATTGCCCACACGGGCCTGTTCCGCGAGCCGCTCGACGTTGTGCTTGCGCTGACCGGGCGTCATCTTGCTGTGCAGCGACAGCGCCTGGAAGCCGAGGCTCTTGAGCGCGTGCGCGAGCATCGGCGGCGTGAGCGTCGCATGGGCATTGGGAACCGCAACCACGGCGCTGCGCTTTTGGTCGCGCGTGAGCAGCACCCAGTAGAGACCCGCGAGGCACTGGTCCTCACGCGCGAGCTGCAGCTGGAAAAGCGGCGCGACCGACGCGTCGGCGTCCACGTCGCTGCCGCGTGGCATCGGTTTCGTCGTGGCGTTCTGCTGCTGCGGGTGAGGCTTCTTCGCGGCCGGTTCCTCTTCGTCTTCTTCGTCTTCCTCCTCCCTGTCGCGCTGTTTTCGTTTCTTACTGGGCGTTTGCTTCTTATTGTTCTTGACCGCCAGTGGCGGCGGCGTGGTCTTGGTCTTGGTCTTGGTGCGCTTGGCGGGCGGCGCCGTCGCAGACGAAGCGCGGCTCTTGCCGGTCATGGACTGTAACAGCATGGGGTTCACGACGACGAGACCCGGCGGCGGGCGCGCGGTTCCGCTGCCGCCGCCACGCGCGTTGCCGCCGCCGCCGCTGCCGCCAAAGCCCGAGCGCTTGCCTTTCTTGCCCATTCTTGAGGTCCGTGCAGCGTTTGGAGCTGCTGGTGCGAACCAATGCAGTTCCATATCGTACTTGTGACGGGTAGTACAGTACATCCATGACCATCACTCTGCTGACAACATGGCTACATTTATGGGCAAGTGTACCCACCATTGGTTTGCGAAGGAAATGACAACAATAGAGCAACGTGCTTTAAAAAAATAGCCGACATGAAGTGCGATTGGACGACCGGGTGAGCGGGCTTCCTCGTGTTCCAAAGGGCCGACGCCGTCTTTGTATCGTCCGTGCTGTTCGTTCATTGCCGACTCCCGACCAGCGCAAATGTTCACACCGGTCGTGCCCGCGGGGGAGACGGCGGCCGCGCCACCGCCGCGCACTGGCTCCATGCAGAGAGGCTCGTCGTTCAAGAAGCTCACGATCCAAACCCATAGTTTGGATACGAGAGTACATGATGCGGGGCCGCGCAAGTCGATCCTTGGACCGCTCTCTGTGGTCGTCGAGGGCGGCGAGAGCCATCCTCCCACGACTGGCGCGCCGCCATCGCCACGGCGGGCACCACCGTCGACGAGACGTCTCTCGATCAAACAGCCGAGCAACAAAACGATCACTAGCGCAGGTACTTTGGAAGCCGATCCAGCGATGGCCACGCCAGCAACGATGGGCCGTCGCCAGTCGATGAAGTTCTTCAAGCGCGGGTCGACGCGGCGCAGCGTGAACGCAACCAAGAAAGAGACCCCGCCGCATCTCGTCAAACTACTCCAGCGTACGCCCGAGCACAAGGCGCTGGTCGACGCTGTCAAGGCCACGCTCAGCGAAGAGCCCAGCTTGCGCAACGAAGGGAGCCTCGATCTGCTCTACGACTGGATGCTGCAAAACTGCAAGCAGTACAGCAACAACATCTTTGGCTCGGCGCCCGAGTACATTCGCCGCGAGATCTGCCGCCAGATGCGGCTCATCCGCATGCTGTCGAACCAGATGATCATCCGCCAGGGCGACACGGGCGACCGCTGCTACATCGTCATCGACGGGCTCGTCGACGTCTACATCAAGAAGAAAGAGACGCTTGCGTCGTCCGCCGCGAACGAAGGCTCGACCCCGACACACGCCGCCGCGGTACTCGCAAAAGAGTTTGGCGACATGGTCGCGAACCTCGGACCCGGAGCAATGTTTGGTGAGATCGTGCTGCTGAACCCGTCGGCGCGCCGCAACGCGTCGATCTTGGCGTCGCAGTACACGGAGGCGTGCGACTTGATCTGTCTCGAGCGCGCCGACTACATCCGACTCGTGCGCGGCGCGTCCATGGAGGCGTCCCACTACAACCAAGCCGAGATCCTCGACCAAATGTACCTCTTCCAGGGCTGGGAAAAGCAAGGTACCGCTCTGGACCTTCACGAAGTCGCTGTATGCACGGCCACCGATCGAACCACTAATGCTGTTGCTCTAGACAAGATGAAGATCGTGAGCGCCATGCGCTCGGTGCACTTTACCAGTAACGTACGTGTGTATGTGTGCCGAGACATTCGCGGTAGACTACGTTTCCTCACTCCTGTGGTGGGGTATGATCTTAGGACTATCTCTACCGCGCCGGCTCGGACGCCAAGTGGATGTACATCATTTCGTCCGGCGAGGTCGTGGAGCGCGTCAACTGGACCGTTGGCAAGGCAACGACCGGGGTCAACAGCCTCGTGAGTGGTAGCGCGGTCGTCACCACGAGTTGTAGCTCCTCGGCGCCGGCCGCGCCCGTGGCCGCCAGCCAGCGGCTCCACAGCAACAACAGCGAGCAGCCCGAGAAGAAAGTCAACATCGACCTGCTGCTCGTAGGCGCCGGCGACGTCGTGGGCGAATTGCCGTTTGTGAAGAGCAAGCTGTCGGCGCTGTTTGAGATCAAGACGCTCACGGACGTCCACGCGCTCGCGCTCGACCGGCGCACGTTTGAGAATATAATCCTGAACGCCAACGCCGCGACCCACGCGGCCTGCCACGCCACGCTGCTCAAGCTGCAGAAGCTCACCGAGGAGCGCGAGGACTGGCGCCAGCAGCGGCTAGCGTGCGGCGCTGCCTACCCGAGCGCCCACATCAGCATGTACGTGCATACTAGTGTGAGACTGTGAGACATCTCAGCATCTAACGGTTGGTCTCTCTGCGTGGTATATAGTACGTGGCAGCTCATGCGCATGTCCAACTTTCGGTGCCCCCGCTGTGGGCAGCGCGGCCACTTGGCCAGCGACACACGGCGGTGCGCGCTGCCGGCCTCGCCAAAGCGCGCGAGCGTCCCACGCAGCGGCAAAAAATCGACCCTCAAGCACGGTGTCCAGCTACCGCCGCTTTCGTCGACATCGGTATCGGCGCCGGTGGCTGCTTTCCATCACCACAAGAAAATGACGCTGATCGGCTCCACGACCGCGGCGCCACGGCGCGACTCGGCCACGAGGGACCTGCTGGACGAGAGCTACCTGCCGAGCGCGCGCGAGCAGCTCGAGCAGTGCCGGCTCGACACAGAGCGCTCGCGGATCACCATGCCCGCGCTCGCCCTGATTTTGGCTGCTGAAACCACGGCCTAGCGACATCCCCACGATAGCCAACGTCCCCACAGATGGACACAACTTGTTCGTCTCCACCAAGACGGTTTTCATTTTGCCTACGGGTGGTGCTGACGACTGCTTCACTGGAACGCGCTCCATCCAAAGTCCGCGTCTTGGGGCTGTGCACTCGTTGTTGATGCCCCTGGTGGCGCCTCGAACGCGCCAAACGCGAACGCATCGGCCGGTGGCGGCGGCGCTGCCAACTCGGTCGATCCTACGGCGTCCTGCGGCGGTGCGAACGGAGCGACCGCGGCGGCCGATGCCGAGACATCGCCCCAGCTGGAGGGTGGCGGCGCTAGCCCCATCGAAGAAGACGTCGATGACGAAGACGACATCGGTGGTGGCGGCACGGACAGCGGCGCCGATCCGTCGAGCGTCTTGGCTGGCGTTGTCGTAGCCGCGGCCGCGGCAGCGGTCTTCTTGACCACCAGTTGGCGTGCAAGCGCATCTTTCTTAGTCTGCAGCTGCGTCGCCTCGTGCTGGAGCACCGCGAGCTGCGCCGACAGCGTGGCGACGTCCTTGATCGCGGCGCTCGCCTCCGAAGACGACGACGAGGCAGGAGCTGTGGCGTCGCGGCTGCTCGTGCGGCTCGTGGCTTCGTCGGCGACGCTGCGCATGCGCGCCGAGATCTCGAGGCTCTGTATCTCCTGCTTGAGCGACAGCACGTTCGCGCGCAGCAGATTGCCGAGGTCGTCGACGGCGCCGATCGTTGCGTGCGAGGCCGTCGGCACGGCGAAACCGAGCTGCGCGACGGCCGCCGCGAGCGCCGCGAGCGTCGCCTGCAGGTGCTGGAGCGTCTGCGCCTCCGACGCGTCGATCTGCGAGAGCCGCGTCTTCACAAGCTGGCTGTTTTGAACCTGCATGATCGGGCAGAGTCAGGCCCAGCGGCCAGCATGACGAAACTCCGCTACTCTATCCGTTCCGAGTGACGCACCTCTTTCTGAGCGAGTTCCACGAGACTCGTAGAGCCTTCAAGCTTGGCGATCTCCGTCGGGGTGGACAGTCCCGAGGCTCCTGCAGCAAGGCCTCCTCCACCACCACTAGCCGCACCGGCAGCGCTGAAACTGCTTCGCGCGCCGCCGCCAAAGCCCGCACCGCCACCGTCGCTGGGCTTTTCCGGTGACGGCATGCTGCTAATGAGATCGGCGTGGCCGTGGCTACCAATGCCATTTGACGTGGGCAGCGCGAGCGTTGGGAATAAGTATGCTGGGAACGGCGAGGGCACGCGCGCGAGCCCGCGCTTGGTGAGGCACACGATCAGGTGCATGCCCAGCACGAACTCGGTCTCGTTCATCGCCGCCGGGTCGGCCAGCACGCCCACCGACTTGATCGACGCGTACAACGACTCGACCTCCTAATCCATACACAGCGAGAGGATCAGGATCAGCGTGCTGAGCAGGTTGGCCAACACCCTGAACGCACGGCCTCGCTGAGCGACGACTGGTTGAAGAACGCGAGCGCTGTCGCGCGCGCCACGCGCTGCGGCGCCGCCTGTTCCAGGGCCCCAAAGAAGGCCGCGTACCGCTGGCCCTCGCCCTCCTGCATGCCGTAGAGCGAGCGGTCCAGCTCCGGCGCAGCTGCAGCGCCGCTGCCCACGAAGCCCCCAAAGTCCATGGTGTTGCTTCCGACGATCCGTTCGCAGGATTGATTGAGGTAAAGAGGGGCGTTACCAAATAGTGGATCCGATGGGGTACAAATGACTGCCGATCAGACTCCGTTGAAGACAACTTCATGATTGGAGACTCAGATACTCGATTGTCATTGTGATTGGCTGAAAAGCAGATTTGAAACGGCTCTGTTTGCCGCCTTTTTTTCGGCCATGCGAAATGGAGCATATTCAGCTACAGCAATGACGACGGAGCGATCGCGACCGGCGTCGACGCCCGCGGGCAGACGCTCGCGCCGTCACGACGCCGAGGTTAAGGCGGATGCGAAGTGGGGTGTCGAGGCCGCGCCGTTCCGCGTGGCGCGCGTGTCAGCGGCCGCCTGCGTGCATAGCGCAAACGCGTTGGCCGAGTACTCGCGACGGAGCTGCTGGGAGAGCTACGCGCGAGAGAGAGAGACCGTCGTGCTGGCGCTGTGAGCCTCTTCGCTGGGGCACAGCTATTGAACGATTGCGCGTGTTGTGCTGATGTATGTGTTCTGTGTTCTTGCAGAGACTCCAAGACGCTGCTGTCCGAGATCTGCCTTCTCAACAAGGTGAGCTGCGTTGGCATCGAAAGGGGGCTGGAACGTTCGCAGTGTTGCTGACTCCTGCTGTGTGAATAGAACGCCTGTACGGTGAACGTGAGCATCGCCGTGGAGGACCGACCGCGGGCCTATATCACCGGTGCGTGGAGCATAGACGTCGCCCATGAGCGCACTTCAGGTAGCTCACCATGTCTGGGGATTCGTTTCCAGTCCACCGCCGGCAGCACCTTCCGCACACCCGCGAAGTGCGGCTCAAAGTCGGCTTCTTCCCGTGCTGCTTCGTAAAGTTCGACTTCCGCCGGCTCTTGCAGCCGTCCATTGCCGTTCACGGGTACCACGAGACGATTCGCTCCACGTTTTCTTCGGCCGGCTTTCCTAACACATCCGCTGTGTCTCTTCCTCTCCAAAGCATCAAACTGCTGGGCGTCGCGAGCCGCGACATCGAGCAGGACTCGGGGCCGTCGCTGTGCAACCTGCTGAGCCACACGACCGAGCACTTGCTCTTCGGGCCATCGCTGCCCATGAGTCTCCCGTACCAAGACTGCCTTAGCGACCAACTCTCCGGGTACTGTACCATAACCGTGCCTGTTTGGGAGAAAACACCAAGGTCTGACGATCACTGCCGCCAGGTCCCCCGAGTGGATGGAGAAACAGCGCACGTCCACGCTGGACGAGCAGATCGCGCGGCTTGAGCGCTCGCTCTTCCTGTCGTCGTCGTCATCGTCCCCGCTGATATGACAGAGAGAGAACAAGAGGTGAACCAGATATCGAAAGTAAAATAGTGACAATTGGCGCAAGGCGTTCGTCTCCGATCGATACAGAAACCCACAGATTCACACACGGGAGCGTCCCACGCACGAAACGACCGCATCAACTGGTTCTTTTAGTGGAGCGACGCGTACATGGCGTCGATCTGGGACTTGAAGGTTGTCTTGAGCTGCGGGCGCTTGAGCTTGAAGGTCGGCGTGATGAGCCCAGCGTCGACGCTGAACGGGTCCGGGTGCAAGTGCATCTTCTTGACAAACTCAAAGCCACGCAGCTGAGCCTCCTTGCCCACGCGGGTCATGTCGTCCATGATGTCCTTGTAGAAGTCGGCGTTGTGGATCAGCTTGGCAACGGTGCGTTCGTCCTTTGCGAGGCCCTTCTCGGCACCCCAGGCCTCGGCAATCTCCGGATCAGGCACGACCACGCCGACCAGCGTGCTCTGGAACGAGTCGCCATACACAAAGATCTGCGCGACGTACTTGCTCTTGCCCAGCACGTTCTCGATCTTCTCGGCCGCGACGTACTCGCCCTGCGACAGTTTGAAAATGTTCTTCTTGCGGTCGACGATCGCAAGCGTGCCGTCGGCGTTCCAGCAGCCAATGTCGCCGGTGTGGAACCAACCATCGGCGTCGATAGCTTCGGCAGTCTTCTCCGGTTCCTTGTAGTAGCCGCCAAAGACAATGTCGCCGCGCACCAAGATCTCGCCGCGCGGACGCGGTTTGTCGTTGGACGTGTAGCCCATCTCCGGGACGTCTTCAAGACGCACCTGGATGTTGCTGATCGGCGGGCCGACGTGCTGGCCGAGCGGGTGGTCACGCGCCGAGAGCGTGAGACCCGCCGAGGTCTCACTGAGACCGTAGCCCTCCACAACGTCACAGCCGAACACAATCTTGAGGAACTCCTTGACCTCACCGCTGAGTGGCGCCGAACCGGACAGCATGATCTCGACGTTGCCGCCGAGCACCATGCGTATCTTGGAGAACACCAAAGCGTCCCAGAGCGCGTGGGTCTTGATGCCCTGCGCAAGACCGGCCTTCTTGGCGGCGTACGCCTGGTCGAAGAGCAGCTTCTTGAGCCCGCCGGCGGCGGCCACGCCCTGGATGATCTTGTCGTACACTCGGTTGAACAGCCGCGGCACCGAGATGAACACCGTGGGCTTGAGCTCGGCGACGTCGTCGAGCAGCTTGAGGATGTCGCCCTGGTAGAAACCGGCGCGCGCGCCCTGGCGCACGGCCGAGTTCATGTTGGCGCGCTCGTACACGTGCGGCAGCGGCAGGTACGAAATGTGCACGAGCGAGTCGTCGAGGCCGAGGCGGTCCTCGGTCAGCGCGCCCAGCGTCGACATGTTCTTGTGCGTGAGGATTACGCCCTTCGGGTTGCCGGTCGTGCCCGACGTGTAACAGATCGTGGCAATGTCGTCCGGGCTCGGCGGGTCGGCCATGATCGGGTTGCTCTTGCCGAGCGCTTCGATCTCCCCCAAGCTCGTGAGCTCGAGCCCCTTGCGCGCGATAGCCGCGCGCTGCTCGGGCGTCACGTCCTCGTACTGCACGAGGTACTTGAGCGTCGGGCAGGCCTCGACGCACTCGAGCACGACGTCGTACTGCTCGGCGGCGAACAGCAGCGTCGTGAGCTCCGTGTGGTTGACGATGTACGGGATCGCATCGGGGCCGAGTGTGTCGTAGAGCGGCACGAGCGGGTACGTCTGGCGGTCGCACGCGTGGGACGTGAGGCACCACTCGACACGGTTTTTACTGAAGATGCCAACCTTGCTGCCGCGTGAGAGACCGGCAAACTTGGTCAAACCGGCCGCGATGGCCTGGAACTTGGCGAACACTTCGTTGTACGTGAGCCATTCATAGGCGCCGGCGACGCCGTTGGTGACGCGGCGCGTGCCGTAGCACGGGCGCGTGCCGTTTTCCATGGCGAGGCCGCTCTGGAAGTTGTGGTACAGCGTCTGCTGCTTCGGGTTCACGGTCACGGGCTTGGAGACGTAGATCGGCCCGCGGTTCGCCTCGCGCGTGTTGGGCACTTCCTGCGTGTACCGGATGCCCTTGTAGGTCTCAAAGTCGAGCTCGCTCATGTCGAGCTCCGTGCTGTTGGCGCCGCCCATGGTGAATAGAGAGATAGAGAAGCAGAAGGAGAAGGTTCGATCTGCGGCCGAGGCGGCGGAAGCGCGAATGACACCATAGACCCTTGCGTGCGGGAAACACAAAGGTTCCCCCCTCCTTGCCGGATGTCAAACGGACCTGGTCAAACTGGAAAAGAGAGGGTGCTGTTCTTCAACTCATCTGATTTGCAGAGCTAATGTTGCGTGAAAGTTGCAAGAAGAGCTGATCTCTAACCTGAAAATATGAGTAGAGGATTTGGATTGGTTGAAAAAAGAACCTGGTAAAAGAATGTGAAATTGAATTACAGATAGCTCATTGCGTCATGGTCAACAGATCCTGAAGTCCAAAGGGCCGCTTGCGTCCAGAACGGAACCGCCCAACAGAGCATGACTCCCCTCGGCGCAGATTAATGGAGATCTATTATGCTGTACGGAACGGCCAAGGGCATGCACTCGCTCGATATGGTCGGAAAAGCTGCCATGCACGATGTGATCTAGAAGAGTACAGATTGGAATCCGGTGCTCTAGGAAGAAGCAGCACCGGCATTCGCTCCCATGTGGGGTTGGGCGGAAAAACCAGTGCAAACAGTTACCCCGCTTGAGTGACATCCCTGCCGCCGGCGCCATGCTTCAAGTTTGCGCACAGGAAGGCTGTTTGCGAGTGACACCGATTCTTGTTGACGCAAGCTAAAAAGCTTCAGTTCTGGTTGGGGCTGGGCGAAGGCGGATGGTGTTGCTTCGGTTCGCTTGTGGGGCGTTCCCATCCTCGTTCTCCTCTTATGTTTCTTTCACAGGTGATCCAGGGACTACAGTATCACGCCTCGTGGAAATCGCAAAAACGGCATTGCCCTGCGCCGCAGAACACTTGCCGTTTGGATCATGGTGATCTTCAGTAGCGGGTTGTTGGACGACTAGTGTGGATGGATGGATGGAACCAGCATACAAACGGCAAGTGTGTTCTTCGAAGAAGATTGCTGTGCGAAACTGTAAGTGACGAAGTCAAGTTGAAGGATAAGCAGTTCCCATCCTAGGATCCTTCGACGGCCAGGGTCCGTGGGCGTGGCAACATGAGAGTCCTCCGATTACAATGCACGGCAGTGCGCACCTCTCGTTCTAGAACACTGGAAGGGTCGGCATGTTCTCTATTTGCCAGTGTGTGGGCTGTATACACATCTAAGTGACGCTTCCCACAGTGCGGGCATGCTGCCGGAAAGCATCCGAAGAAAAGCGTCTCGCCATCCAAGGTCAAGGGATGATGCCAGCAACAGCAGCCATGATCCCGAGGCAAAACCTTTTCGTCAACATAGAAGAGTGATGGTCATGATGTAACCAAACCTAGTTACAGTAGGTTCAAATGCCACCAAACCATCATCTGAATTCCGGGTGTGTAGGTCAGTTCCAGGAGACCTCTAGGTTCCCCTCTCCCACCTTTTTATCCAATCCAAGTCGACTATCGAAAGCTACCGGGACGTTCTAGCTCGCTCCCAAGATCGATCCGTTTTTATGGAGCCCGCCATAAATGCGGGAGGTTGAAGAACGGGTCAACCGCCACGCCCTTCGACCCGACGTGAAGAGCTCTCTCTCCTCCTCCTCTGTGCGCTCCTTCTTCCATCTTCTCCCACACTCGTCATCCTTTCGTGCAAGCGCCGCCTGCGTCCAACGCGCTCGCGCTCCCGATCCGTCTCCCCGTCCCCACCTCAGCGTACCCCCCTCTCCGTAACCACATCCACCATGGGCGGCGCCAACAGCACGGAGCTCGACATGAGCGAGATCGACTTTGAAACCTACAAGGGCATCCGGTACACGCAGGAACTCCCGAACTCGCGTGAGCCGAACCGCGGGCCGATCTACGTCACCAAGCCCGTGTACACCGACCCGAAGCAGCAGACTTTGTACCATAACTTCCTCACGGGGCTCGCGATCGAGAGCGGCACGCGGCGCCTCTACGGCACGCGCGCGGTCGCCGCGAACGGCCGGCCGGGCCCGTACGAGTGGCTCACGTACAACGAAGTGTTTGCCAAGTACGAAGCCATCGCGGCCGGTCTGACCAAGTTTGCGGGCCTCTCGCGCGGCAACTTTGTCGGTCTCTTCAGTAAGAACCGGCTCGAGTGGTGCTTGGCCTCGCATGCCTGCGATCGCCAGGCATATCCGCTCGTGCCGCTCTACGACACGCTGGGCCCGGACGCGGTGCCGTACATTCTCAACCACACGGAGCTCACGACGCTGCTGATTGCCGCTGAGCAGTTCCAGGTGCTGTTGGAGTGCAAGGACGCATGCCCGTCGCTCAAGTATGTGGTTCAGTACGAGGACGTCACGCCCGAGCAGCGCACCGCCGCGGCAAAGAAAGGGCTCGAGCTCGCGAGCTTGAACGAGATCGAGGCGCTCGGTAAGAGCAACCCGCTGGCGGCCGATCCGCCGCTCCCTACCGACATCGCGACGATCTGTTACACGTCGGGCACGACGGGCAACCCCAAGGGTGTGATCCTCTCGCACAAGAACATGACAGTGTTTGCGGCGCTTGTGATGGATCGTATCCCGCTGTCCAAGGACACGGTCCACGCGTCGTACCTGCCGCTGCCGCACGTGTTTGAGCGCGCCGTGATCACGACCATGGTCCGCGTCGGTGCAAGCGCCGGCTTTTACCGTGGTGACGTTGTGCAATTGCTGGATGATATCGCGGAGCTCAAGCCCACGGTGTTCATCTCGGTGCCGCGCCTGTTCAACCGTGTGTACGACAAGATCATCCAGGGCGTAAACGCTGCCGGAGGGCTCAAGAAGCTGCTGTTTGATCAGGCGTTCGCAGCCAAGAAAGCGGGCGTCTCACAGGGCTACAAGACCCACGCGCTCTGGGACGCGCTGGTGTTCTCCAAGATCCGCATGGTGCTCGGGGGCAATGTGACGCAGATGCTTTCCGGCTCGGCACCGCTTTCTGCGGAAGTCAAGGAATTCCTCAAGATCGTCTTCAGCTGCGATGTCGTGGAGGGGTACGGTCTCAGTGAGACCTCGGCCGGGTTGGCGCTGGCGTCGGTGGACATGCCGCTGGGCAAGCACGTCGGTTCGCCCATTGGGAACCTGGAAGTGCGTCTCGAAGACGTGGTCGAGATGGGGTACACGTCGAACGATAAACCGCGTCCGCGCGGCGAGATCCTCTGCCGTGGCGATGTCGTGTTCAGCGGCTACTACAAGGAACCGGAGAAGACCGCGGAGGCCGTGGACAAGGACTGCTGGTTCCACACGGGTGATATCGGCTGCTGGAACGCTGACGGTACGCTGTCCATTGTCGACCGCAAGAAGAACATCTTCAAGCTGTCGCAGGGCGAGTACGTCGCGGCCGAGAAGATCGAGAACGTGCTGGGCAAGAGCAAGTACGTCGCACAGATCTTTGTTTACGGCGACTCGTTCCAGAGCACGCTGGTCGGCGTGGTCGTGCCTGATCCGGAGATTGCCGAGGCCTGGGGCGCCGAGAAGGGGCTGCCCAAGTCGGAGGCCACGGTCACCAAGCTCATCCACAACGTCGACTTCTACAAGGACATCATGGACGACATGACCCGCGTGGGCAAGGAGGCCCAGCTGCGTGGCTTTGAGTTTGTCAAGAAGATGCACTTGCACCCGGATCCATTCAGCGTGGATGTTGGTCTCATCACGCCGACCTTCAAGCTTAAGCGCCCGCAGCTCAAGGCCTACTTCCAGGACAAGATCGACGCCATGTACGCGTCGCTCAAGTGAGTGCCGTAGAGGGACACGAAGTCTCGCATATTCAGGAAATGTCGGCGAATTCTTCCAACACATGATTCGTATGCGTGGTTCAGATGTGTGGACTTCGTGGAGTTGTTGCTCCATGTTAGTACCTCTTCGTTTGTGGTCGAGGAGATCTCCCAGTGATACTATAGTTGATCTCCCAACGGCTCCCGAACCCACTTGAAGTCAGAAAGGAGATCTCATGGCGTCCTTCTTGTTTGCCCTCGCCTGTGAACAAGAAACAACCCAATTTCGGGTGTAGAACCTCATCTGAGATTTACCAGCAAGAGTTTCCAAACAACATCCCACGATCATTCCTAAGTTTTGGGAAACGCGAGAGCAACTCCAAGCCAGGTTCATAACCGATACGAACACATAGTGCAAGCATTCTACTCCCATTTTCGACCAATCATAAGCTACCAGCCTCCATCGAAGAGCTGCAATGTTCACCACCATCTAAATCCTCGACCATGGCGCCGACGACGACGACGACGCTCGCCGTGCGCGTGGCCAGCGGCGACGTGAACGCGTCGCTTCTGCGTCCGCACCAAGTGCTAGTCGCCGCCGAGGATGCCGCGCGGCTCTCCGTGAAAGCGCGCTCGCTCTGCCGACTGACTGGCGCCAACGCCTCCACTGCCACGACAACGGCCTCCGCGTCGCCGTGTCTCCTCCAAATCGTCTGCGACCGGCGCGCGCCGCACCACGGCGGGCTGCGCGCGGGCATTGTGCAGCTGCATGCGTGGGCGATAGACGCGCTGGGGCTGCTGGAGGGCGACGCCGCGGCGTTGCAGCACCAGCCGTCGCCGTCCATGTCGTGGGATCAGCTCCGCAAAGTCGAGCTCGCGGTCGTGGTACGGTCGCCTCTGCGTACGACCACAACGTCGTCCTCGTCGTCTGCATCTTTCTCCAGCGCATTGGCATCCTTGGAAAGCGCGGCGGCAGTGACTTACGCGCTGTTGCCCGAGAGCGTGCGCACTGGACTCGTCGACTTGAAGGAGGCGATCACGCGGCAGCTACGCGCCATGTCCGGACACGATAGCTTGGCCATCGCGCCAGGGGACTTGGTACCGATCCAGCTCATGGGCGAGACGTTCGTGTTCCGCATCGTTAGTGTGGAGCTTCAAACACTGGACCACGAAGATGCCGAGACGGTTCCGGTGGTTTCGTTGGACGTCGACGTGCTCGGCGATTCCTCGTGTCGGAATCCTACGAACATGGTCGGCGTCATGTCGCGGATACAAGGCCTTCGTCTCACCAACGATGTCGAGTTGTCGGAGCGGCTGTGGCAGATGGGCTTCTGCGGCTACACGCCGTTCCTCCTTGACACGCTCTTTCACATTCTGCTCAACTTTCCAAATGGTGCGTCGGACGCGGTGGCGATCCAGTCGCTGGCCAGTCGCGGCGTCATCCTCCACGGCGCTGCGGGCGTCGGCAAGTCGCTTGCGCTTCGCGTCCTCGACAGCGAGCTGCAGCGAAGAGGGCTCGCGACGTGGCACGTCGACGCCATGTCGCTGTTGATGGAATATGAAAACTCGCAAGCCGCGTCGGCGTACGAGTTCCTGCTTGCGCAGTTCCACCAGTATTTGCCGACGTTTGGGCGACTCGGCTCCTCCGCCTCCCCATCGTCTACTGAAGCTGTGGGCGTCGTTTTGATCGACGACATTCACGCGCTTTTCCAGTCAACAAACGGCCAGGACGCGAGCGACACGACCAGCGAAGGAGACGACCCGGGTGGGCTGCTGCTCACACCGCTGGGCAGCGCATTGCTGCGGTTCCTTGACGCAATGGGTGACCAGAACAACGCAACGAGCGGCTCGCAACGACTGTGTATCGTGGGCACCGCGACGACCGGAGGCGCGGACGATAGTAGTAGTGCGGTCCCGGCCGTCGCCAAGCGGTCTGGCCGCTTCGACAAGCTGGTCGAGATGATCGTGCCCTCGGAGGCGATGCGCAGAGAGCTGCTCACTCGGCACTTGAGCGATCTCCATCTCCTGCGGGACACCAAAGCCAACTCTGTGCCTCCGATCAAGCCAGCCCGGGCACTCGCAACGCGCCTCGCGGCGCTCACGGGCGGCTATATCGCCAAAGACCTCGTGCGAATTTGCCGAAGCGCCTTTATCCACGCGTTTTCGGGGCGTGGAAACAACCCAACCGAGACAACTGTCGTCACGTGGGACCATCTCGTGCTCGCGCAGCGGCAGATCAAGCCGTCGCAGTTGCAGCAGTTGAACGTCGCGTCGCCGTCAACCGCGCTCGAGGAGAATGCGGTGGATTACGGTGGGCCGTTTGCCGGGTACGAGGTGCTGCGAAAGCAACTCGGTGACTTTATCGACTGGAAATTCCATCCGTCCGAGGCCATGAAGGTGAGGAAGGCTCTTGGACGCTGGTATCTCCACAATATCTCACTGCCAGTCCAGCGCTCATCATTAATATCCGTGTCTCGTTGCTCACGAATGTAGCATCTTGGGGTCGCCAACGCCTCGGGTCTTCTCATCCACGGGCCGTCCGGATGCGGCAAGTCGCTACTGGTCAAGGCACTCGCGGCCACGGCCCAAGTCAACTTTGTCTCGGTCAAGGTGGGTGCGCTTCATGGCGCCGTGTGGACGGAACTCAGTCTTTATCCGCTTGCTCATGTTCCGACAACGTTGCTCTCTCTTCTCGATTTCCGTTAGTCGTCAGAACTGCTCTCCAAGTACTTTGGTGACAGCGAACGCGCCGTGCGGGAGCTCTTTGGTGCGTAGAACTCCGCATCCCCCCGGCAATGCCGCCACTGACTTGTCGTTCGCATGCAAAACCTTCATTCAGCACGAGCACGCGCCGCATCACCTTGTTTGCTGTTCTTCGACGAGTTCGACTCGATCGCGCACAAGCGATCCTTTGGTGGCGCCGACGGTGGCGACGGCAGCGGCGTGTACGCGCGCATCTTGTCGACGTTCTTGAACGAAATGGACGGCGTTGGTGCGTCACGGAACCGCGCCGCCGATGTGCTCGTAGTCGCGGCGACCAATCGTATGGACGCGCTGGACGCCGCGTTGATTCGCCCGGGGCGGATCGACAAGTCGGTCGAGCTTGGGTATCCGCAACCCGAGGACCGCAAGGTATGGTAGCGAGTTACGAGCTGTGCTTTTGACGGTGACGTCTAAACGCCGTTGTGTGGTTTTCAATAGGCGATCCTGGCGTTCTACACGCGCAAGATGCCGCTCGCGAGCGACGTGGACCTCGTTGCACTCGCCAGCCGGCCCACCGGGTATGGAGATATCGCTCTTTGTCGTTGACTAGTGTCGCCGTTTGCACTCACGTGTTGGTTTTCGGTTTCCTCAGGTCTCGACCATTTTCCGGTGCCGATCTCGCTGCGGTCTGCAAGGAAGCCGCTTTTCGATCCCTCCGCGAGAACATGGACGCACAAAGCGTCGCGTGGTCCCATTTTGTCGCAGCGTGGGACCAACGCGCGGTAATGTAAATCCGATTTGCTCACGATCATCACGCCCGTCGTGGCTCTTTCTTGATTGTGGTAGGCAGCGGCTCTTTGGGGATGAGCTGCAGCGCGTGCTTCAAGCTGCCACTCAGGTGGCGCGTCTTCTTCTTCTTCGAGGTCGGCTCAGCAGAGCGCTCGTCGACGTCCTCGTCGCCTCGATGGGGTCGCCTCTTCTTCTCGCCCTTGGTATTTCGCTGATCGCTCTCTCCATCTGACGAGGGCGCCGTATCGATCTCCTGTCGCGGTTCGTTGCTGTCGTTAGACACCGACAAGTCTGGCGCGAACACGAGCTGGAATGGGAAGACCTTTTGTAGAAACGGGTGCAAGAACGCCGCCCGCGCCGAGAGCCGCGTCGACGGGTCGATGTCCAGCAAGCGCTCCACGAAATCCTGGAAGTCGGTCCACTCCGAGCGACCGGCCGTTGTATTATCGGGGCGATGCACTTCGAGTCGATGGCGAAGCGGCAAGTACCGCGCGATCGCACGAACGACAGGTTCCTGGCTCGATAGGCGTCCTACCAGCGAGGCATTCTCGGCGCGGTACTTGTAGTGCCTGGCGTTCGCGTACAGCTTTGGGCGGGCTTTGCCGAGCGGCACGCCGCCCGTGAGCAGCCACTCGATTTGCTCCACCAACTCGATCGCGCTCCCTAGCGAGTGGTGGCGGCTCGCGCCGTCCGCGCTCGTGTGGGTCTCGCCAAAGAGCGGTCGGCCCGTTGCACACTCGACGAGCAGACAGCCAAGCGACCACATGTCCATGGGCGGCGCGATGGCCACGCCC
The DNA here is from genome assembly GCA_023337735.1 of Pythium biforme. NCBI lineage: Eukaryota > Oomycota > Peronosporomycetes > Pythiales > Pythiaceae > Pythium > Pythium biforme. Next base: position 21,784 of record JAADXJ010000083.1, on the reverse strand, counting down.
ATGGCGACCTCCGGCGCGCGGTACGCGAGCGTCTGGATGTCGAAGCCGCCGCTCTCGTCGGCCGCGTCCTCGGCCTCGTACAGCGCGAGCTGCCGGCGCTCGATACAGTTGCCAAAGTCCACGAGCTTGACGGTCGCGTTCCGTCCACGAGAGGACGACGAGGACGAGATGGGTTCGTCGATGCGGACGACGTTTTCCGGCTTGAGGTCGGCGTGGATCAGCCCCTGGTCGTGGACAAACGCCAGCGCCGCGCACAAGTGGACCGCCATCTAGTCACACACGCAGTAACCTTCGTTACGTCCAGCACTTTCCCACCATGCATAACCCGACAGTGCACTGTACCTGTCGTATCGCGTCCAGCGCCAATGGGACATAGACCGCATCCTCCTCTGCTTCTTCTTCTTCGTCGTCGTCTCCCTCCTCGTCCTCGTCCTCCTCTTGCCATGTGTGGTAGCGACGGTGGTACACGAGCGCGAGCAGCTTGTGCTGCGGCTCGCCCGTGCGGTCATTCAGTAGAAAAGGCGGCGGCCGCGCCAGGCGCCACGGCTGTGGGCCGCGCGCGGCTGGCGTCGCGAACGGCACGACGGCGTCGCCCAGCAGCTCCAGCACGAGGCAAAAGTGGCGCTGCTGCTTGAAGCAGTCGAGCAGCCGCACGATAGCGACATGGTCGCTCGCGTCCCGCGCGTTCAAAGCTCGCAGCAGCGCGGCTTCGCGCTCGCCGATGGCGTTGAGCGCCGCCTCGTGGCAGCACTTGATCGCAACCGCGCGGCCGGCGACCGAGTCCCACGCCCTATGGGGAGATACGACCCGTTAGACCGCTGTCAAATGGGAACAGGGGGCTCAACCAAGTCCGTACTTGAGGATGGCGGCGAACGTGCCGCTCGCGAGCCGCGAGAGGAAGCGGTAGCGGCCGCCGGCGCCCAACAGCGTCTGACCTTCCACCAGCGGAAACATGGGGACAATCACGTGACGACGAAATGGGAAATGCCGCCACATCCGATTTGGCAGGTACTAAAACGCATCTAGAACCATTTTATTCTTAAATATGATGTATTATTTTATGTGATTATAATATTTAGAAGTGGTAATCTCATCACCCTGGGCCGTCTTGCCGGACTGCACCACCACCTTCGAGCATGACATGGCCGTGCATGTCAAATTGACATGCACGAGCATGTCATGCTGTGTGTCACACGTACCGAGTACAGTGTACAGGATGCAGTAGCGTAGGATGCGGGTGGGTGGAGGGGATGTCTTAAATATTAGCGTTCACTATCCATCTGTCTTGTGGGGGGTTGGTTCGTTTATAAAGGTAGTGTCGTTCGTTCTGTGGACGGCGATCACTTGGCGCCTTGCTGTCGTAATCGCTGCACTTCGGCTTCCAGCAGCGCCTTCTCGCGCTGCGACTCCTGCAGCAGCCACCGCAGCGCCTGGATCTCCTTCTCGCTGTCCTGCTGCTTCTGCTGCTGGTCTTGCTGCTGGCTCAGTTGCCCGACGCCCTGCGCGAGCAAGTGCATACGGTTGTCCTGGTCCAGATTCGACGCGGGCGCGGGGATCCGCGGGAAAAACGCTGGCGGTGCCGTCGCCAGGGTCTTCTTGCCGTTGGCCGACACGTTCGTGTTGGCATTAGCACCCGACGGGAGAAGTGCCGGCAGCGACGATGCGGCCGCTGCGGCCGCGAGGAACGCCGGATCCATCGGTCGGATCAACGTCGGCGACGGCGCGATGAACGAGTTGGCCGAGAGATAGCTGGGCGTCGCGGCCGCAAGGCGCACGCCCGACGAGCTGGCCGCCTCGGCCGCAGTCTTGCGTTTCTTGTTGGCCGCCTGGTCGGCCGCCGAGCCGCGTGCCTTGTATTGACCATTGGTAGCCTTGCTGCCACCAGCACTGCTCGACGAAAACGGGCGCTTGGTGCCGGAGGGCGACGACGACCACGACGCGGCCATGGCGGCCTGTAGTTGTTGGGCCGCGGCGGCGGCCGACGCGTTGGCATTGAGCGCGTTCATCACCTTCTCGATCTCTTGGAGGAGCGAGTTGCCAAAGCGTTCGAGCTGCTCGTTGGCCACACCGCAGACCAGCAGCTCCTGCGTGGTTGACGGAATGAACACCGCGACCTTGGCAAGGATCTTGTTGGGCAGGATATCCCAGGGCGTCGCGCCGTACATGTTGACGAGCTTTTGGCGCCAACTCTGGAGGCAGGAAAACACAACGCGGGCCTGCTCTTCGTTGAGCGGTTTGCGAGACCGTGCCGCAGCATCCTTGTCCTTGGGCGACACTGCCGGGCACTGCTGCTGCAGCAGCCGCTTGGCGTTGGCTTGCTGGATCAGCGTCAGTCTCTGAGGCAACGTCGCCGGGTCGCAGTACTCGTGCTCGCTCGTGGCCATCTTGAATAGCGCCTCCTCCATGCGGTACGCCAGACCGGGCAGTTTCTCAAGCACCTTGGGCGGCGCGTTGGGCTTGAGCGTCGACAGGTACTCGACGATCTTCTGGTGCACGCCTTCTCGGTGCGCGCGGTCCACGTTCTCTCGCCACGACGTAGACGTGTTCCCGTTGTTGGCGCGGCCACTGCCGCCGCTTGTCGGCGTGGACGAGCCGTTCTTGGTTTGCGCGTTGGCCATGGTGGCGGCGTGGTGGTCGACGGTGGGCAGGTAGTACTGGCGGGTGAGGTTGAGGTCGAGCACGCTGACGTCGTGCGGCTGGACGGCCGGCGTGGCGGTCGGGTCGGTCGGGCTACCGGCACCAATGTCGATGACTTCCGGACGGCGGAAGCTTTCGTCGCTCGCGGGCGAGAAGCTGGTGCTGCTCGAGCTACTCGAGGGCTTGGTCGGGCTGGCCCACTGGCTCGGCGAGTGGCTGCTGCTGCTGCTGTCGCCGCCGAGGCCTCCTGTGGCGTCGTCCTCTCCGGCTCGGGGGCGGCGCGAGGCGTTCAACTTCTTCACACGCATCCAAGCGATTGAGAGCGGAGGAGACAGTTGGTCGCGGGCCAACAAAACGCGCGGGAGGGGAAAATGCCAACTCCCGTTTGTCTCGCGAGGCCAAACCAACAAAACAAATCCCAACGCTCACTGGGTCCAAGACGCGCTCAGAGTCAGGTGGGTGTGTTGGGGTAGGAAGGAGTGCCGCTTCGTTTCTTCAACCCGCTCTTCGTGGGCGGCGGAAGGGGAAAGGTTGTTGGGGCAAATAAGTTGTCGCGGAGCCGACGACAACAACACGGCAACGCGATGGAAATGGAGAGTGGCGTGTGTGCTGGTGCGAACGCGAAGATGGAGCGGATCGATCGTCGACGACGCGCGCTCTCCTCGTTGGCGCGTATGGGCGGGTGGTGTGTCTCTTTGTGAGACTTGTGAGCCAAATGTTGGAAGGGTGGGTGGCCCAGGGCTATGACGAGCCGAGTGTCAGGGGCGACTCCGCGGCCAACACCGAGAATGACGCCGGCGCGTCACTTCTGAGGTTCACTTCGGTGGCCGCACGTCGCGCATAGCATACTGAACTCAAGTCATCGGCCGAGTCAGTCGAAACCCGGCGTGGCGCAAAGTCCGACGCAGCAGCGACGCACCCCGTGGATTAGGGTTCCAGCGACGACGTCATCGTGCCATTCGTGCGTGCATCACAATCGCACACACCCCTTCCGATGCGAAGGATCGCGTGGAGTTCTACTATGCAAGACAGATTAGTATTTAGCATGAGCCATCGAGGCGGGCGTGATTATTACTGGTCCGATTTCCACTCGAAGTGTCGAGGAAGCCGCCTGGCAACGTTCATCATAGTCTATAAAATGCTGGGTTCCCGACTTTGATCAGAACCATCAGTACGGAACTGACAGGTGGAGTGGCAGCTAATACACACCAGCCTATACCTTCATGACAGGTTGTTGACAGCTAGGCCGCCACCTGCTTTATGGTGGCTCAGTCATTGACCACCCAAGTTGGGTCCCAGCCGATCGATTGGATATGTGGCAGCCATCACCGCTGTGAAAAAGGAGCCGGCAATTCAGTTGCTGTGCTTCAACTCAGGGTTCATGGCAGTTGACGCTCTGTGCCGCGTCGATGGGTGTGCTCTTTTTCTGGGCCGCGCTAGGTTGGATGATTCGACGGCATCATCGCTGCGCTGCATGGATGAGGCGCCCGTCGATGACGCCGCCTGCGTCCGTCCGATGGAGAGATGGGGACGATCCCACGGCGGGGCGGAAACGGAATGACGCAGCGCATCGACGTCACCAACGTTTGGTGACCAAGCACCAGAATAATGTGGAGGGGGAGCGATCTGCGAAAAGCGCTCTGCGCGCGTGTACATGTGCCATTGCACGTTATTACGAACTGGGTAGGCAACCGATGTGTCGATTAGATGGCCATCAATGCTGGCATTTATCACGGGATGTCGACGGTGAGCACGGTCTCTTCGCGTCGCCCGGCGTGGGCCAGCAGCGCTGGTTCTTTCAGTGACATGGCACAGCTCGCGCCCACGAAGAACGTGCCGTTCTCGCTGCCGATTCGGTTCGCGCACAAGAAATGGCAGTTCGATTTGGGGTACTCGCGCGTTTGGAGCGCGTCGATGAGCGGCGAGAGCCGCGTGGCCCAGTATGACAACGTCGCGTCGGTCTCGGCGTCGGGCGGCTCAAAGTCGCACCACGCACACGAGAAAAGCACGAGATCGCTCGCGCGCGCGCACGCATGCGAGCCAAACTCGAACGCGTCGAACGGCGCGGCAAAGTCGTTCGGGTTGATGTCCATGCAGATGCCGAACGAGATGGTCTTATTGAGCCACGGGCAGTGCCACGTCGTGAAGCCGTCCCCCGGCGTGGCCCATGGCTTGTCGGTCTCGTAAAGGAATGTCTTGCGCGGGTTGCACACGAGTTCACCTTGCGGGTTCAGCACCATCATCGCGTTGTACAGGCTATCCGTCGCGCGGTTCACTTCGACGTAGCCGCATATGACCATGGTGTCGAGGCGCTTCGCCTGCGCTTGACACCAGCGGAACGTCTCACCATCACCAGCGACCTCGGCGACCTTGCGCACGTCGTCTTTGGACTGGAAGACGTAGCCCGTGAACGCCATCTTCACATGCCATACACACACATGAGCAGGTTGGACGTAGAACATTCCGCGCAAGACACTACTGGCATCACCATACCTCTGACAGCATGAGGATGTCGATGCCGTCGCTCTTCTTCAGCGACTTGATCATCGTGTTGACATGCTGGCAACATATAGCATCATACACGTGAGCAAGAAGTCCAAAAGGTGTGCTGCTTGCTGGCCGGGATGCAGATGACGAAACGCACCTCGAGATTGCGCTGCACTTGTCCGATTTGCGGGTCTGTATTCCACAGAGAAAACGACAGCGATGAGTCAGCCGCCAAAGCCCTTCGGGAGAAAGGCATGTGATGCCATCCACGCATGCGCTCACCATACTGCACGATCGCTACGCGCATCCTTGGTCCCGCGGCTGGTGTTGCTTTTCCCCGTTGTCACTTCGTGCTTTTGTTCCCTCCGCACTCGAATATGTGCCCGACACTGATTCGCTATAAACAAACTTCTGAGAATAATTTTAGCCAATCCATAAGCGTAAATCTCGAACCATTCATTCAAATCAGTACATCTGAGCCAGTCAACTTCAACAGGACACCGACCTGCATGCTCTGATCGGGACGCATGTTCTGAATTGTCGAGTCCAATACGATTTTACTTCACGCAATTCTTGAAAAAGAGATAGAGGGAATGCTGGCGACTTTCCGTCGTCGTCTAGTGGTGGTGGTGGTCGCCGTGGGAATGACCGTGCGAGTGGCCGTGCGCGTGTCCATGGCTCACGTCGCTGAGGCCATGGCTCGCCGTCACGAGCGTCGGTCGAAATGCTGTGAACGAGGCTGCTCCGGTGTGCTGGTTCGCAGCGAGGTGTTCCTGCGGGTTGTGTACGTGATGACCATGGTGGTCGTGGTGGGCCTGCGGTCGGTGGAACAGCGACTGCGGCGGATGGTGAGGGTGCTGTTGTTGACGGAGAAGCACATCGTCGCCTGCGGGGTTTTCGTGGGTACTCATTTGTGACTGGTGGCCGTGGTCGTCATGGTCGTGGCCGTGACCGTGGTCATGGGAGTGGTCATGTCCGTGGCCGTGTCCATGTCCGTGGCGATGGTCCTTCGGGTGGTCGTGGAGCTCGCGGTTCTTCAACAGCGCGCGTGCGTACACATCGTTGTCGCCGTTCAACAGGACCTCACTTTTCTCGACTTGCACAGAAAGGAACTTGGCCGGCACACCGGCACGACGCACCATGATGTCGCGTACATGGAGCAGCACGTGCTGCTCGTTTGCCTGCATGTCTACGAGCACGTGGACGCTCGCGACGCTGACTTCGCTCGAGTGGCGCCACACATGCCACTGCACGATCTGCAGCACGTGGGGCACGCTGGTCTCGATCTCACGCAGCGCGTCGGCGATCTTGCCCTCCATTTCCTTTGGTGTTCGCTGTAGCAGTTGCAGCAGCGTGTCCTTGAGCAGCGACAGCGTGCTGCCCAGAATCAGCAGCGCGATCATGACCGACGAGAGCGGGTCGGCAATGTACCACTCCTTGTATTGGATCAGCAGCGACGACACGATCACGCCCACGCTGCCGAGCGTGTCGGCGAGCACGTGCAGGTACACGCCGTACATGTTGCTATTGCTTCCATGGCTGTGGCCATGACCATGGCTGTGGCCGTGGCCGCCCTCATCCCCGTGACCGTGGCCGTGCACAGCGTCATGAAACCACACAAGACCAACAATGTTGACGCCGAGACCGATGACGGAAGTGAGCAGCAAGTTGTCCGTCTTGACATCCGGCGGATCCATCAATCGCGAGCAGCCTTCCGCCAGCAGGTGCGACACCATGAACAGCAGTAGCACCGAGTTCATAAAGCCCGAGAGCACTTCGACACGGCCGTAGCCGTACGTGTACTGCGCATCCGCCGGCAGCTTGCCAATGTACGACGCCACGAGACCGATCATGAGCGCGCCGTTGTCGAAGAACATGTGACCGGCGTCGCCGATGAGCCCGAGCGAGTTGGACCAGATGCCGACGAGCAGCTCGACCACCATGTACGAGACGTTGATCGAGAGGAACATAAGCATCTTGCGCGAGTCGTCGCGCGCCCAAAGTGCCGCCAAGATATGGGATACGTCGGTCGGGTTGCCCTGTCGCTTGGCCAGTGGACCCGACGAGCGGAACATGTCGAGCTCTTCTTCATCATTGCGGTGCTCGTCGGTAGACAGGCGCAGCATCTCGGAGAACTGCGCATACACGATGACAATCGCTGCGACCAGGTCCGCCGCGAAGCGCAGCCAGTCGTCTTCAAACGCCGAGACAAACAGCGAGCCGATAAGCCCGGTGCTGGTGCACACCATGACCGAGATCCAGCGGTTGCGTGACGACGCCTTGCCGAGCGGGTTGCGGTGGAAGTACATGGACGTGAGGTGGAGCGCGGCGACGCCAAAGCCGCACAGCATCCACCAGGTCGCGCTGCCGGCGGCCTCTTCGCCGTCTTCCACATCGATGCCAACACGACGTGCGCGCGGCGCGATGATCCACGACAGCGGGAACGCCATGCCGCATGCGCAGACGAGCGAGAGAAAGTGGAAGTGCGGCGCCGTCTCGAGCCGCACCTTGGTCTCGGTCATCTCGCTCTCCGCTCGCTTCATGCCGAGCGCAAGCGCAATGAGCACGATCGTGTGGATAAGCGAGCCGTACTCGTAGGCGTCCACGCCAGCGACCAACAGGTAGCCGACAAGCAGGAACATCCACGTGTTGCTTCGCGTCGCCTTGGTGGAGGAGGACGGCGGCGGCGCGAGCGCCTCCTTCAGTGGCTGCAGCAGCAGCGCGTCGATGTTCTCGAGCAGGAACGCAAATAGAAAGCCAAAATGGTGTAGCGCGTCGGCACGGATGTAGCACTGCACGATGATGCGCAAGCCGTTGAGCGGCAGCCGGTACACGGCGTCGGCGCGCGCAATTGCGTCGTAATACTGCTGCGTCGTCGCGTTCTGCTGGTCCTTAGTCCACCACTTTGCCACGAGCTGCAAGCCGGCGACGCAGAGCAATAGCCACGCCATGGTCTGGAAGTCGTTCCGCGCGTGGTGCATGACTTGCTGCTGCAGCACGAGCATCGCGAACGATGCCACGGCCGCGACTGCGCTGTCCTTTGCATACTTCTGTGTCGATGTCGCGAGGCTGCCCGTCGCGAACACAGCGCCAGCACCGGTACCTCCACCGAAATCCGCGCGCATCGTGAGCTGCTCGGTCGGAGGTGAGGAGCTACGGGCGAGGCGTTTGCTTGGCCTCTCTTGTGACTGGAGGGAATGGGCAAGTGCTGCTGTCACTGGCACGTGTTCCACCGCACAGGGGACGACGCTGGTGCATGCGGCGTGGGAGACCGAGACAGAGATAACGATGGCGCCGTCGGAGTTCCCGTACATACTGTACCACGGGCGGTAACACTTGGTTCCACAGACCCAACTGGTCAGTGTAAAAAGGCGTTTCTTACGAAATAAGGCGATCTGATTTGCTGAAAAGAGAAACATTGCAGATTTACAGCGAATCAAAGTATGCCACTTCAGCTACATCAGACACTATGTCAGTAGACTGGATGGGTCATGGCTTGTCGCTTGTCCACAATTGTCGGATCGGCTGTCACCTTCGCTGGAGATTCACTGTCACGGGAGCTCGTCGCGTTTCGGTCAACGGCCAGAGCTTCTCAAGATTCAAGATGCGACTGAATGGAACCGCGGGACATCGTCCCCTTGTGTGCAACCAACTCCAGCGTGTGATTGGATGCGTGGCGTTTTTAGTTGGTTTTCGATCAAAATGATTTAGTCAGCAGGTCGGTGTTTCTCGCCGCTGCCGGTTCGCGTGCGAGCTCATACGTCCAAGGGTTCACAACTCGTGAGCCACGAGACGCCGTCCTTCGTTCGCGATTAGTTGTTCGCCTGGTCCTCAGACATGGACGTGTCTTGCTGGTTGGCCCAGTGCTGGATCGCGTCGAGGAATGCGCCGATGCCTATTACCAATTGAAACGTGGGAAGGTGAGGCTGGTTCGTTCGAGTGAGCTGGCTCCATGCAACACAACGTACTGTCACCGACCGCGAGCTTGTTCGCTCCGGCCGCGGGATCGAGGCCAAAGTTGGCGAGCACAGCGTTAAAGTTGCCGCTCTGCAAGGCCGACACGAGCGAGCCGATGCTTTGGCGCAGCTGCGGCGAGTGAATCTGGCCAGGCCGCAGGTCAGTGGGCCATACCTCAGAAGAATGGTCAACTCGTGTGCTGGAGCCCCTACCGTTGCTTGGAGCTCGTGGGAGTTCTGGGCCCCCTCCGGGAGATGCTGGATGAGCGCAGCCACGGCGGCCTCGTCGGTCAGTAGCGCGCTGATATTCTCGGGGCTTAGGAGCTTCTTCAGCGACACACCCTTCAGTTGCTGTGAGCATGCAAACGACAGAGTTAGGACACTTGGGCATTGGTGAGTGTAACGATACCAACATGATCATCTGACGGTAAATGCCTGGATCGAGGCCATCGCACGCTCCAGGTCAGCCGCCGTGATGGCGCCAGGTTGTGGTGGCAACGCAGCTCGAGGAGCTGCTGGTGGCGCAGGGGCGAGCGGCGTTGGCGGAGCGTGGGCTGGGGTTGCTGATGTTGCGACGGGAGCGGGTGCCGGAGTTTGCCCTACGATATGTGAAATAGTTTGCGTCGTGTCAGTGACCGTGAGTTGACTTGTTGGGGCATTTACATTGCGGGTGAGGGCTCATGCCTGGACACATATTCACCGAATGTCAGTCAAAGGCCTGCGCGGTCTCGTCAATTGACATGCTCACACTCACAGGAAGCAGTGGTGGGGACAAACGCGAGTGGATAAGATACCGTGATTGCATTTCCATATCCCTCTCTCTCCTACCAAACCAAACAGAAACCGTTGAGCGATCTTCCCGCCATCAGCAAGTCGCGAATGTCGGGGGATAAAGGGCACAGAGCATCGTCACCTTTCACGACGCAACGGTCGCTCGCTTCACTTGGATTCCTGTTTTTGGAAGGTCACGCTGTTCGCTCAAGACGAAGCGCCCGAGTTCCCACCACTGGTTCCGCTGTTGCCGCCCGATCCCCGCGACGAAGAGTCTTGGTTTGGCGGGTTACCTGCGTCCGACTGGACATCGCGCATACTCTCCTCGATCGCAAGGCGCAGGAGCTCTTCCTCCGTCATCTCGTCCACCTCCATACCACCAACATCGTGGTCGTGCGTGGAGGCCGTCGTCGCGGCCGCCGAGCTCGCGCCACCGCTCTGCGAAGTTTGCGACGATGAGGCCGCAGACGCCGCAGGCGACCCCGCAGCCTGGGAGGCAGGGAGTCCCATGTTCTGCAAGATGTTCTGCAGGTCCGAGACCTGCACATTAGAGTTCGCACCGGCACCACCACGGCCTTGTTCGCCGCCGGCACCCATCGCACTGCAAAAAAAAGTGATTGTTTTCATTAGACCCCGCCGCGCAAACAGTCCACACACAAAGAGGAAGACCAACGTACCCGAGCATCTGCATGATCGCGTTGTGATCGAGCTGCACGTTGCCGGCGCCGCCACGGCCGGGCTCGGCACCGCCCGACGGCTGCACATTGTTCATAAAGTCGTTCACCTTCTTCGCGAGCTCCTCGTCGCGCGAGCCGTCCTTGTGCTGCATCCAGAAGAAGAAGCGGCGCGCCGAGTTCTTGTACTGCAGCAAGTACACGCGGTCGTGCTCGCGACCCGTGTTCACGCGCGAGAACGTCGCGTCGTCCGGGAACATGATAAAGTCCTGACGGCCAAGAAACATCACCGGAATGAGCACTCCCATATGAAAAGGTCCATTAGTGAGTGAAATCACTTCAAACGCACCTCGGGGCCTTGGCCGGTCGCGCGATCGACCCACTGGAAATGCACGAGCTGGTCGTCGCCGCGCGTGAGACAGATCTTGCCCTTCTTCAGGTCCGGCGTGATGAGGAACTTGCCGTTCGCTGACTGGCGGATCTCCATCTTGCCAGCGTTGAACGACACCAACTCATTCTGTTGCCCCACCACAGAATGTTCCACAAGCGGTCAGCACAAACATACCAAGGAGTGTTACTTGTTCGGATGAGGCGGATGGTACGTACGCGGCCAGCGGCGTTACTGCCGCCAAACATGTTCCCGAACTGCGAGGGGAAGAGCGACATCTCGATCTTTGGGGGCTCGTCGCGCGAAGGGGAGTAAGTCGCTGCTGCTTTTGCTCCTCGTCTTGAACCTTCTTGCTCTCGCTTTTTGGATCGCAATCGGACGCCCTCCCTCTCCAAGCAGTCTGCAAACAGGCGTTATATTACGGATTGAAAATAACCAACCAAGAGATGAGTGTGAGTGAGTGTATTACGTATGACGCGTCGGTCTTAAACTAGACTAGACTAGAGAAGTTGGCTCTACCTTGACTAGCTCGTAGCCTTCGCAGACGTCGAGCTTCTCTACCGCAGGGATGTCGACTGCAGATTACCTGGGGGTTGCACTTGGCCTGTTATCTTCTGTGTGAATGCTCTCCAAGCTCGGCGAGATGAGTGATGGTTAATAACACTATAATGAGGGAAGTGATAGTGACATTTCCCTGCGCGAGGAAACGTCAGACGCCGTGGCAAAGGGCACCAACCATGGTGCAGCAAGTGCTCAACTACCACGACGTGCAGCTCTACGACGCGGACGTGCGGCTCTTTGAGACGTTCCAGTGGCTCAACGACAACGCCATCAACTTCTACTTCCAGTATCTGTACCAAATGGTCTGCGTACCGGCGTCCGCGACCAACGTGCTGCTCGTGGACCCGGCGGTTGTGTCGTGCATGATGCTCCAGTGCGACGACGACGACGAGTACGCCGATCTCGGGCGCGGGCTCGCCGTCCACGAGAAGGCCATATGCCTGCTGCCGGTCAACGATAACCAGTCGTTCGACAGTGAGAGCAGCCACTGGTCGCTGCTCGTGTACGCGAACCAACACTTTGGGCACTACGACTCGAGCGCCGGAACCAACACGAGCGCCGCCAAGAAGATCGCGCGCACGTTTCTGCGACTGCTGAGTGCGTCCGGCGTGGAAGAAGTGCCAAAGTGGTCAAGTGATGTGATCTTGAATGAGTGTGCGGCGCCGCAGCAACAGAACGGATACGACTGTGGCATGTACGTGCTCTCGGTCGCCGAGTTTCTGTGCCGCCAGCACTGCCATGGAGGAAGTGGCACGATGTCCTTGAAGGAGTACACCACAGTAGAGCGTGTGACGGCGCTGCGTCTTGAGATCCCGCGTATTGTCCAGCGCCTCCAAATAGACACAGTCTACGCGGTGCAACAGAGATGAAGCTCTGCCTTGTGAGGCTCCATCCCTCATGACGGATGCCAGCAAGTCCAAAGCGAGTGAATGTTATGGTATTCTTTCAAGAATCTCCTGGTCATGAAGCTCTCCCATGTGGATTTCCGCTTTTAGACACCCCTTGTATTGTTGGTCTTTCCAGAGACCACGAGTATAATTGGAAAATGATCAGCGTGCTCGTAGTCACTGCATCCACTCGGCACGAATCAAGCAGCAAGAAGCATAAGCGAGTCAAGCGCGTTCTGCTATGCTTCAAGCGAAGCTTGACATCGTCGAAGCCGTGGGGCTCAAATCGCGTGCAGGCGCGCTTGACACGCGCACGTACCAAGAGCTGGAGCCTCTTCATCTGCCATCGACGCTGCGAGATCGTATCAACAAGGCACAGAGGCGCGCTGCCGCGGAGAAAGATGGTACGATTGAGCAAACGATGGCATGGAGTCAGCTGTACTCACACTCGAGTGTTCGATGCAGGCGTGTCGCTGTTCACCGCGAACGTTGGCAGTGCATCCCTTCCCGTGGATGGGAACGACGCCACTCGAACAAGTCCGAGATCACGAAAGAACGAATGCGAGTCCGGCACGACAGGAGCGAAGGGGGCCCAGAGACATCGAGAATCCATAGTGACGGTAGCTGGTGAGCACTCAACTCTCGGCACGCTGGCCAGCAAAGAGAAGTTGCACTTGCCTGACGTCATTCTCGGCCACAAGATGCGCGAGTTTGAAGCCAAGATGAACTTGAACGCGCTGTTTGTCGATCCATTGGAGAACAATTTGCACCACTTGAGTATCGATGACAAGGAGAAAGTCATGCTACGAATGCAAGAGAAGATTCAGGCCATTACGGCTCAAATCGATGCCCATTTCGTGCAAATCAAAAAGGAGTTGGATGCAAACGGTATCTTCGACTCGGCCGCAAACTACCAACGAGCACAGGCAATATGCCTCGTCGAACTGCAGAAGAGATGCAAGCTCGAGAAACTTCGTGACGAAGCAATGAAAGAAGTGCTCGACGAGAGCGGTGGCCCATCACAAGCAGCGACGAGCCTCATGGAAGGTAAACTGAATGATCTGTTGGCTCAGAAGCATCGCGAATCTCGTGACAAGATTGATACATCCGTCCAACTGGCTTTTAGTCACCTGCAAAAGAGCACGAAGAGTTTTGCGTTGAAACGTCGACCAGCCGCCGAGAAGCGCCACCTCTCGCCAGTCAAGCGGAAGCAACAACCTCAGCTCAAGTATTCCAACCAGCTCAATCATGATAGCAACGCGTTTGATGAAGCTCACGCAGAGCCAATCACTGATATCAGTGTGGCCACGTCAGCTGCGAATCCAGTAGCAGCGACAGAAGATTGGACGTCTCGGCATCCGCACGTTGCACTGGTGCTCCAGCTTCTTTCGGCAAACGGTGGCGCAGCTGCGTTGTCTCCCTCCAGTATCGATTCGCTCGGTTCATTTTCGAGTCGGGGCGGTTTGTCCGATGAAAGCAATGCAGACGTCAGTTCTCAGGCTACTGGAAGTCGTTTCTTCTTGCTGGCCGAAGAATGGTTTGAGCGATCCACAAGCTATCAAATCATAGCAGGCCGTGCGTTCCAGGAGCTTCTGCAGCGCTGGGCTCGGTGGCGTTGGGATTCGACCAAGCACTTTCACACCCAAAGCCAAAACCCATTGAGGAACACGGAGATCGTGCTGCCTGATGCATTGCACCGAAGACTTCAGCGAGACATAGCATCTGCGAGGTTACGTGAAGAGGACGAACGTCAACGCAAGGCGTCGAGTGAACAATCCAATGCAGCGAAGTGCAAGACAGCTGACCTCGGGTATCAACAACTCCAGGAAGGTATCCAAGCCAGGCGGCAGGAACGTGACAGACGACTCCAGGCCACACCAAAGCGAGTGTTAGCATCAGCCTCAAGGGCGTGTACGCCAAGTGCTTCGCTCGGAGGGGAAACTAGTCGTTCCAAGCGTCCCGTGACTGTCAATGACGGAGATTCTCGAGCAAGACTGACGACAGGGGTACTCAGCTCCGAAGGCTCGGCTCAAGTATCCGACCGAACTCCAGTGCAACTGCATAATGCTCCCGGTGATCACCATATCCCAGTTGTAGGCAGCGTGCTTGCCTCGGCCCGACGATCGCTCGTGATGTCTGCATCTGCACCGCTTGTTGGTGTTGACCGCAGGCAGATTGAGTGTGGACACAGGGTGCGAATTCTTGAATCTGCAATTCGACGGGTCTCAGCAACGACTCCAGAGCACGAGTCTCCCCGGGGCGACTCTCGTCGCATGCGCCGAGATCGCACGCTTCCTATGCTCTCGCAGCAACTTAGCCGTCGATCGCGAACTCGAGGGGAGTCTCTTATTGGAGCACCAACATCGATGGATCTCAGCACACTTGGCCATTTCTCAAATGCAAGAATCGAAGAGCGACGCAGCTCTGCCCAAACGTGGGCATGGTATCATCCGCAGTCTAGAGCCTCTGTTGGGCCGCACTTGCTGCCCGATGGGGAAATGTTATCCGATCAGGACGAGGATGATGACCAAGACAGCGATGTGGACGCAAGCGAGCGCCGGGATGCAATGGGCGGATCTCCGAGCGAGGACGAGTTCACAAGAAACGATCAAGACTGCTGGGACAGTGAGGCGGAAAGCGACGTTGACAAAGACAGTGACGACGATGCAAGATCGGTTAGATCGTCTGTATCATCTCGTCATCTGCTCGATTCTGCTCGCAGTTCGTTCAGCGTTTTCTCGAAGAAAGGAAACCAGCTTGGTCAACTTGGCGATGACGTGCAAGGAACCCGGCGCAGAAGTAAAGGGAAGGCGGTCAAGTCGCCCAAACGTGGTGGTTCCCGGAAAAAACGAAGTCCGAGTCCATCAAAGCGGGCTAGTGCCACTCTGCGCGGACCTCGTGGCAGCCGCTTGTTGTCGAGACCGAGCAACAGCAGTAACCTCAGCGGGTCAAGTGGCGGTATGTTTGCCGGGGTTCATTTCACCGCCAACGCTCAGGTTCTACAGCATCGCCTCGAGGAGCTATGGACCGCACTGGACTTTCCCTTCTCGGCAAAGCTGATCATGCTCGAGAAGTATGCCAACCTTGAGGATGCCGACGCGTTTTCTAAAGCACTCACTCACTGGGAGACCGCCGTGGAGACCGTCTTGCTGCGAGAGAAGCTCAAGCACATCCTGTCCGAGTATGAAGAACTGGACGATGTCAAAGTTTCGTCACGGTTGGCGCCGGCAGATTGGAGCTACTTGCTCGCACAGCAGGTCGAGATACCGCCGAATGCCATCAACCTCTCACCGAAGGAACTCGTGGTATGGGTACGTATTGCAACCCTGTTACTATTCGGAGTGGCCACGAAGTCTGATTATATTGTTGTGTGCTATGAAGACGCGGACGCACTTGGAAGTTGTCACCCAAAGATGCGAAAAGATGGCCCAACAACTCAAGGCCAACATAGGCGATGAGCTCAGTTTCCAAGGCCATCGATATCCACCGCGGTTGTAATCGATGGTATTACAAATCTGACAAACCGTGAACAGCGGCAATGACTGGACGAAAGGAAGCTATCTCGGTTGCTCTCGTGGACTCCACACGAGCTAACGAAGACGTGGGCGACCCAGCATCGGGATTTCGATGCTTTCCGGCGATGTTGGCAACGGTGCCTCTGTCGAGTCTGCATTCTCATCTGGAAATGAGTCCGCTCGGAGCGGCAGGGGCAGCAAGAACGCATCGGCGTCGTCGTCGTCATTGGGGCTTACTGTCGCATTGTCATCCGAAGGGAGGTCTACGCTCACAAGTACAAGAGGGGGAATCGTTGGTGTGTCGGTCGGTGCAGGAGTGAAGGAGACGATAGGCACTGTCGCTGTGACGGGCGTCAATGTCGTGCTGTTGGGTGGGGGCAATGTGGCCGTGACAAGTGGCGACGTCGCGGTGGCCGGCGGCAACGTCGCGGTGACTAGTGGCACTGTTGTAGTGGCTGGCGGAGGTAGCGTTGCTGTAACGGGAGACAGCGTCGCAGTGACAGCTGGCGTGGGGCTTTGCGTTTGGTTTGGGCTTGCTCCGTCGTTCGTTGTATCGCAACGGTCACTGTCATTTTGCGCCACATTGGTCAAAGTCGAATTGCATGCCTTTTGGCACTTGGTGTTCTTCACACACCCGAAGACACCCGTCGGGATGCGAACGCAAGATGAGCCGAAGGGGAGACCGCGTTGCGGCTCGGGACACAAGTCTTGCGCATCGCCGCTGCAGACTGGTCCCTTTACGCAATGCGTGCCGCTTCGCACGACGCTGACCGGGGTCCAGCCGCTCGAGCCATCGCACTGCCGCGGAATCGACAGATCAATGTCGCAGCCGCTCTCACATATCATGCCGGGCGATGAGCTGCCTGGCGTCGCAGTCAGCGCGCCGTCGTCGCATGAAGTCTTGGGGGCGCATCCATGAACGTCGCTTTCGAGCTGAACGCACTTGGAGCCGAATGGCAGCAGCTTGGAAGGCCCGGGGCACGCAGCAAGCTGGTCGGCGACGCAGATTTCCGGGCCGAGCGTGCAGAACGTTCCTCTGCCAACAACGCTCACGGGGAACCACTTGCGGTCACGGCCGTCGCACTGTGCGGGAGGCGACGGCCCAACGATTGGACACAGGGCGCCAGACTCGGCAGAGATCAAGGCGTTGGCGTGTGTCAATATCGCCATCGCGACGGCGATGATGCGAGGAGAGAGGCGCATGGATTCCGAGTCGTACGAAGGATGATCGTAGTGATCGTGACGTATCGACAAGGAGTCGATTTCGGGAATGCGGTGGGCGCAATCGCAGCGTTTGGCTCGTCTAGAGTGCTTCGGCGGCCAGGGGGTACCCCGTGAACTCGACGCGCTCTCCGAGAAAAAGCTGGCGAGAGTCGTTACGCGGCTCGCAAGCGCAGCTTCTGCCAACAGTTCAGCAAGGCCCGACATTCAAAGCAGACGCCCATGAGCGATGCGAAAGACCAAGACCAAGTCCCGGATCGTATCGACTTTCCGGACCAAGTTCCAAGTTGACGCCTCAACGGAGCCATGCGAAGATACAACTCTCCCATCAAGTACCTCGGAAGCCATGAGACGTCAAGAAGGGCGGTGCCCAACGGTCACAATCCCAAAGTAGCCATTCGCCATCTCAGCGCGCTCGTCTGGCTTTCACGACCCCCAACCGTTTCTCGGTTCGTTTCATCGGCTTGATGGATCTAAGGCGTGGTGCCGGGTGCTAAGCAACGGCCACGACATCTTCGCAACGGTCAGGAATATTCGAGCAACTCGCGGCGAAGAGCCCTAGTGGCCATTCTGTCTGCGACGTGACGTCGCGCATCTCGTGAGGGTCGCACATCGCGTTGCAGATGTCGCGAGCCTGTCAGCCATGCGTAGCCGACGCTTTGTGCGTCGTCGCATGGCGCGGAAGAACCGAGGGAGTACTGAACTGGCAGTCCGTGTCATCTTTGTGTCCCTCAAGACACGCCTTGGACACCGCGGACGGTGATCACCCAGAATCTAAAGCCGCATTCTGCCTTTTGCCACGCGCCACAAGGACAAGCGCCTCACAGCACACATCCACACGTTGGGCAAGCGACAAGCCAGCCAACCATGCTCCACGCCAAGCGACTCATCACACTGGCGCTGCTCTTCAGCTCGACGGTGCTCGCGAACACGGTGCTGGCCCAGGAAGCAGGTGTGACCGATCTCAACCAGCGTCCCTTGCGAGCTTTAGAGGAGACAGATTTTGAAGATCTTTCGCAGGAGGTCGGTGAAGTGGTGCCTGCGCCGACCCCTTGCCCGTCGACGGTATCGCCCGTACCCACGACGCCCGCGGCTACAACCCGAACACCTACGCCCACCCACACCGAGTCGGCGAACGGTCCGTCGCCGACGACGAACGCACCGGTGACGCCGTGCCCGTCGTCATCGACTCCGTCCCCAACGATGCCAGCGGTCACGACCCCATCACCAACGACGCCAGCAGCGACGACCCCGGCACCCACGCACACTGAATCGGCGAACGGTCCGTCGCCGACGACGAACTCGCCGGAGACCCCGTGCCCGTCGTCCGCGACGCCGGTGGCCACGACACCGGCGCCTACGCCAGCGCACACCGAGTCGGCAAACGGCCCCTCGCCGACGACGAACTCGCCAGTGACCCCGTGCCCATCGTCATCGACCCCATCCCCCGCGACGCCGGTGGCCACGACTCCGTCTCCTACGACGCCAGCAGCGACGACACCGGCACCTACGGCACCGGCAGCCACAACCCCGGCGCCTACGCCAACGCCCACAGCAAACGGACCGTCACCGACAACCCCAGCGGCGACAACCCCCGCTGCCACGAACCCAGCTGCGACGACCCCGTCGCCAACGACTACTGCCCCATCGCCGACGACTCCTGAGGCCACGACCCCGTCGCCGACGACCCCGGCAGCCACGACTCAGAAGCCACCCACGGAATCAACGACCGCAGGCCAGTTTCCCGAGTCAGCGCCCGCGCCTACTCCTGCGAAGTCTCGTCCGGCTCCGGCGAACGATGCCGGAACGAAGCCGCTCGGTCCGTATGACGATAATGAGGACGACGACACGCCGTGCCCGTCTCTGCCGATGAAGCCATTTGTTCCTGACTCCGCTCCTGGCCCAGCGCAGCAGGCGCCGGCTGGTGCTCCACCCGCACCGGCGTTAGTTCCTAGCCCTCCCACTGGGCCTCAAACGATCCCGTTCGTCCCCGGAAACGCCCCCGGTCCAGTCCCGGCTGCCCCTCGACCGAACCAGGTGCCGTGTCCGTCGCTCGCCTTGAAGCCGTTCCCGGAATCGGCACCCGCGAAGCCTGAGTCGAATTCGTCGCCGGCGCAGAACCCGAAGCCGCAGCCGCAGGAGTCCAATCCCTTCAACTCGCCGCCCAACGGTGGTCGTCCGGAAACCGGCCCCGCTGGTCCTGCGTCCAACCCGTCGTCGCCTGGAAACGCCAACCCGGCAGCGCCTGCGGAGAACCCGAAACCCGCCTCTGAGCCGTGCATCCCCTTGCACCTTGCTGGCGCGCCGGCCAAGCCATCACAGGAGAAAGAGATCATGCCGGCCAACATTCTGTCACCGAACCAGCCGTCGCAGGTGGAGGAGCGCACGCCCGCGGACGTCCCTTCGAGTCCGCTCGCAGACAACACACCGCGCCAGCCAACGGAAGCTACGATCCACGCACCCAGCCCAGCGACCGTGCACCCGTGTGAGTTCCCGCTGAAGCCGGAATCTGAGACGACAGGTTACACGCCGGAATCGCAGACTACGACTCCCTCGCCGACAACCGTGGCCCCGACTCCGGCCACGTCGACGCCCGCGGCGACGACTTCAACACCTGCAGCTACGACGGCCACGCCTGCGGCCACGACGCCCACGCCGGCCGCGACCACGGCGAGTCCTAGCACCACCACACCGGCGGCGACGACCAATGCTCCGGCACCGGCACCGACCACGGCAACGCCGTCGCCCACGTCGGGCTCTGCGTACACGACGGGTGAAACGACCCCGAGCACGACCACCCCGGCCAGCACCACTTCCACACCGGCCACCACCACGCCGGTCACCACCACGCCGGCCACCACCACGCCCGCTCCGACCACTCCGGTCGCGACTACACCGGCCACCACGACGCCCGCTCCGACTACACCGGCCACGACGACGCCAGCGTCGACGACACCGGCCGCGACGACGCCAGCGTCGAGCTCACCGGCGCCGCTGGACACGTTCGGTGGTGGCGACATTGTGCTCGACCGCCGCAGCCGCCGTCTCCGTCTCCACGCGTAAACCGGTCGTGCGTCCTCTGTCGGACTCCGTGCGTTCCCGTCACTCCCAACGTCGTGCTTGCATTTTTTCTCTCTCTTGCATTTTTCTTCCGTACCCACTTTCCATAATGAAGCCATATTATGTATTCGTGATATTCTGGGGATATTTGTCCATTCCTTAAACTATTTTGACCTTGAAGTCCGCTTTTCGTAGTTCCTTCAAATGGACCCATCAACAGCTCCCTCTGACGCCATCATTCCCGCACAGAGGATGTCCATTCCGGAGACTGCCCCGATGGACGCATTCCCGCAACAGCCACGGCTCGCGACAGTCCCACGATGCCGTCCGCCACGTACCTCGTGCGCGAGCGCGCGCTGCTCGCGGTGCTCGGGCTCGCGATCGTTTCGCTCGCAGTGGCACTGCCCACCGCCGTCGTGCTCGTCTCCGTCGCGGCGCTGTGTGCGGCGCTCTGGCTGCACCACTGGCGCCAGGAGCTGCTTTTCGGGTACGCTGCTGTCACGGCGTTGGTGTTAGCGTTGTTGTGCGACGCGCTTCGTGTTACGCGTGGCTGGCTCGTTGCGATCGCCATGGGCGCGTTCGTGGTCGGTCTGCTCGGCTCGCTCATCTTCCCGCTGCCCGTCAACTTTTCGCGGGTGCGCGGCGACTTTCAGACCATCGGCTGCCGCACGACGCGGCTCGGCGACGTCGACTGCCGCGTATTCTACCCGTCGGCGCACGCTCCGTCCAATGTCGACGCCAAGCAGCGCGTGCCGTACGTGCACCACGGCACGCACCTCGCGGAAGGGCTCAGCCTCATGGCGAAGGCCCCGCAGTGGTTCTTCCGCACGCTCGACTCGGCGTTCCTTGCAGCGATTGCTGACGCGCCCGTCATGCCCATCAGTGGTGGTAGTGGCTGGCCGCTCGTGGTCTTTAGCCATGGACTCGGCGGCACGCTCGAGATCTACGCAACGATCGTGCAGGAGCTCGCAAGCCGCGGACACGTTGTGGTCATTGTCAACCACTGCGACGGCTCAGCGAGCGCCACGCGCCACGCCGACGGCCGCTACGCACTGCTCCAGACCGTGACGCGCCCCGTGGTCGACAACGTCGACGGTGAAGGCTTCCGCTTCCGGCACAAGCAGCTCTGTCAGCGCGTGCGCGAAGTGCGTGGCGTGCTGGACGCCGTGGTGGCGCTATCCTCCTCAGATGATCTCTTCACGCACGTGGACGTGGACAACGTCCACGTCGCGGGCCACTCGTTCGGCGCGGCGACCGCGCTCTCGGCCGCCCACGAAGACACGCGCTTCCGCTCGGCTGTGCTCCACGACGCGTGGATGATGCCGGTCTCACCGGACTACCAGCGCGGACTCGGGGGCCGCCTCCCGGTGCTGCATCTCATCTCGGAGCACTTTCTTGTGGACCGCAAGGACAACGTCGACGCGATCCGCGCGCACACGCGCGGCTGCACGCATACGCAGACGGAGCTGCTCGTGTTGCGCTTGTCGCACCACAACAACTTCACGGATCTGCCGCAGTTTTCGCCGCTCGTGTCGCGCTGCATGGGCCAAGCCGGCGCGATCGACCCGTACTACGCCGAGCGCGCGGTCGCCGAGGCCACGGCCGCGTTTGTGGCGAGGGGCAGTGG
>JAADXJ010000082.1:0-48421 GCA_023337735.1 Pythium biforme | reverse complement strand
TTCTACAGAGAGCGAGTCGCCATTTGCCATGGTCGTCACTCGTCGCGCGCAGAGGCAACGAAAGGGAGTGTCGAACCACGCATGTACTCGGGTGACAATCCACTGTACTGTACGCTCCTGTCAGCACCTAACGTTAGGGGATTCAACCGCCGTGTACACGAGTCATGCATGCACTGTGATTCCTTCTACAGTTTGTTCGCAAAATAAGCCACCCTTATGATATATAGTAAAATACAGTCTATCATGTATCACCTTGTCATATTGATACTATTCCGCAGTCCCACATTTTCAAGTATATTGTATATTGAGGGTATATCAGATGTGTACACCGGCTTATTCCGCGAACAAACTGTATCGTCGCCAGCGCACCTTTGCTTTGTGCATTTTGGTCTGGCCTGCCAACCCTTTGACGACCAACTCAATGAGCGAGTGTCGGCTTCGTATTGGCTGAAAATTGATTTAACTGCGTTTGATTTGTAGAAAAGAGGTTCTTGATGCGGTCACAAGGTGCTGACTGACTATCCGACAGCTGGCTCAATCAATCCGGTGGGGACAGTGGATTGCGGTTCCGGGCGATCAGAGGGGAACCAAAAGTGGACGCCCACCGTCTGGAATCGTCGCCTCTACAGAGCTGGCTACAAGCCGGAGAGCGTTTGTGCTCCGCTCCTCTTCTCGGGTGTTCCACTCTCCCGCCCCTTTCTCCGCTCGCTTGAACAGCAACGGAGGTTCTGCGGCCCTCATGGAACCGTTCCTGCCGGGAACGGTTCTCGGGGGGTGGCTGTGTTTTCGTGCTCGCTCCTCTGCTGTCAGCAGTCGGCAATTTCTCCCCAGCGCCGCGCGCTCCACGAGTGATCGAGTGGAACAGCCGTAGACTCGAGAGTCTCCGCTCCGCTCCCGTCTGCGCACCGTCCCCAATAGCG
Source organism: Pythium biforme (assembly GCA_023337735.1). NCBI lineage: Eukaryota > Oomycota > Peronosporomycetes > Pythiales > Pythiaceae > Pythium > Pythium biforme. The sequence continues at coordinate 47,501 of JAADXJ010000082.1, read as the reverse complement.
ACTGCGCGACTCCGCCACTCCTTCGCTCCCCGCTTCCCCCAAAGGACGGGATTGAGAACCCGTTCTCCTCTCGCTCCTCTTCCTGCCGTTCCCCTACGCAGTGATAGTGCACTCAACCCGAAGTACATTCTCCCCTCCACATTCACACACATAGCGCAAGAATGCCGCGATTACCGACGACAACCAAGACGCTCGCGCTCTGCATCGCGTTGCTGCTCACCGCCGCGCACGCCGCCGACGAGGTGTGCCAAACCGGCACGTGTCTCGCGAACGGCGATACGCTCTGCGACCGCGCCACAGCCTCTTGCCCGCCCTGCATGTACGCGATCTCGGGTGGTTACTCCTGCTACGGCAAGGTTGGCAACGCCTGCCCGTACCCCGACACACTCACGATCTGCTCGGAGGCCGCGCCAGCCACGCGTGCGCCCGTCACGGCGGCTCCGGTCACCGCGGCCCCGGCGACGGCAGCCCCAGCGACCGCCGCACCGGCCGTTGTCACCACCGCGCCCGTCGTGACGCCCGCGGCTGCCGACAGCTCAGCCACGACCGACGCGGCAACGCCTGAGACGGCGACCGCGCCGGTGGCCGAGGACATCAAGACCAGCTCGACGCAGACCCCCAAGGCCGCTGTTGCCCCTGTGGGCACGGTCGCGCCGCCCAACGGCACGCAGCCCGCGGCAACGCCCTCGTCGGCGCCCGTGGCCACGGAGATGCAGGACGCACTCGCGACCAACAGCAAGGCCACACCCAAGGAATCCCCGCAATTTGTCAACATCATGATCATCGTCGGTGCCGTCGTTGGCGTCGTCGTGGTCGCGCTCTTCATTGTGCGTCGCGTGCGCCAGCGACGTGAGATGCCCATGGACATGGGCTTCGATGACTTGGGCTTCAAGACGCCGCAGCAGGGCGGCGGCGGCAAGGAGTTTGCGACCGCGCCCAACTCGTCGCGCTTCGGTGACGACCAGACCAACCGGTTCACGACCAACTCGCGGCCAATGACGAACCGGATCGACTTCTCGACGCTCGAACCAGAGAACCCGATGTTGACTCGAACGAAGAGTCGCCACCAGAGCTACGCGGCATCTGAGCCGTCCAGTGAGATGGACGACAACGTATCGGAGCTGGAGTTCAGTGTCGGCGTCGGCAGCTCCACGCGCTCCCACCAGTACCCGCAACACGCGGAGCTGGACGCTTCCGGCCGACCGCGCGCCAAGTCGCGCGTGCGCGGCATCGAGAAGTCTCTCATCCAGAACCACTACCCGGAGCTCGTGGGCAGCTATAACAGCGACGTCGGCAGCATTGCGTGCAGCGAGCGGTCGGACGACTTTGACATCGTCGACCCGGGAGCGATCCGCCCAGGCGAGCGCCGCAACACCGAGACGCTAGTCGCTGACGGCCGCTTCCGCCAGTTCTCAACGGCCAGTCTCGCCGAGAGCTACGTCTCGGACGCCACGACCGACCAGAGTTCCGAGTACAACAACAGCGTGTACATCTAGACGACCTCTGACACCTCCCCCAAGATTGTGTATGTGTCCAAGTGCGTGGTTTGATTAGACGCGTAGTGTTTTCTATGTGAGTCGAGTAGGTATGTAAATGACAGTCCCCATGAGCGTGCGAACGACAGCATTGCGTGGAATACTAAGTCGTGTCTAAGCCCTTCAGATTTCCGTGTTCTACACTACTAGTAGTATGTACACCTCGTCGTGCAGGAGCAATGACAAGCATGATCATCGATCAAGGATGGGTGTGTTCGGTTCTAACCTGGAATTCCTGGTGCCCTGAATCTTCCAGAGCACCAGGAATTCCAGGTTAAACTTTTCCCAGGTGTTGTCACGTGTTCCAGGTGGACTGACCGCCTGAAATGTAACACGAAGGTATCTGGAATGAGACAGTGGGGGCGACGATGTGTGAGCGCAACCTTCGCACGACCTTGCAGCAACTCAAGCGGCCGAGAACGAGAACGCTCGGAAGAACTACCGGTTCCCAAAGGAAATCTTCCACGCGGCTTGAAGAAGCACGGGCCAAGACACGCGACGGCCACACCACGGGGGGTGGGCGTGGGTTGCCCTTACAACACATTGATCACTAGCACAGCGGCAACTACCGTCCACGAGAGAAGTCAGCGATGAAGAAGCTGGTGATCAAGCCGTACCGCCAGATGGGCATGGACGCGGCGCGCGCCAACGAGATCTGGGAGTCGCTGCGCCGCGCCATCGACGAGATCTTCTCCCACAACGCCAGTCTGCTTTCCTTTGAAGAGCTCTACCGGTAGGCACACATAGGAGACTGGATCTTGCGAGGGGTAGGAATGCCGTCGTATTGATACTGTTTTGGTTTTTGTAGGAATTCGTACAATTTGGTGCTCCACAAGCACGGCGATTTGCTGTACAAGGGCGTGATCGGCGTGATCACGGACCGACTTGGCCGCGTCGCGAGCGAGGTCGCGGCCGTGGGCGACGACGCGCTGCTCTCTGTGCTCAACCAAAAATGGACCGACCACCAGCTCATCATGACCATGGTGCGCGACATCCTCATGTACATGGACCGCACGTACGTGCAGCAGAAGCGCAAGCACCGCATCTACGACAGCGGGCTCTACATTTTCCGCGACGTCGTCGCACGGAACTCGAACATCCACGAGCGGCTCCGTGTGCTGCTGCTGCGCTGCATCGAACAGGAGCGCCACGGGGAGCTCATTGACCGCGGACTCGTGAAGAGCATTCTGCGCATGCTCGTGGACCTGGGCGTGCAATCGAACGCCGTGTACGAGGACGACTTTGAGTGCTTCTTCCTGGAGCAAACACTCGACTTTTACCGCGCCGAGGCCCAGAGCCTACTCGACCAGAACACGTGCCCCGAGTACTTGGTCAAGGCCGAGAAGCGGCTCCAAGAGGAAGCCAACCGCGTGAACCACTATTTGAACCCGTCGACGGACCACAAGCTCAAGAGTATTATCGAGACCCAACTCATCAAGAACCACGCAAAGACCCTCGTCGCCATGGAGAGCTCCGGATGCGTTGCCATGTTCCGTGACAACAAGACCGACGCCTTACGGCGCATGTACTCGTTATTCCGGCGGGTGCCGAGCATCATGAATGAGATCAGCGAGTGTGTATTCGAGTACATTCGAAGCACCGGTGAGGAGCTGGTCAAGGTCCAGTCCAACCCCGAGACGGCCGTCGACGCCAGCCAGTTTGTCGAGAAGCTGCTGGCGTTGCGAGACAAGTTTGTGAAGTTTTTATCAGACTGCTTCTACGACGACCCGCAGTTCTACAAAAGCATCAAGCAAGGATTCGAGGCATTTATGAACGTCAGCACATTGTGCGCTGGCTACTTAGCACAGTACTTGGACGAATTGCTGCGGTCAAAGAGCCGCTTCGAAGAAGAGATGGATCTCAAGGTCGCCCAGGTGATTGCACTCTTCCGGTACTTGCAAGACAAGGACGTTTTCGAGGAGTTCTACAAGGTGCTGCTAGCAAAGCGCCTCTTGACGGCGCGTGGCACCTCTGATGAAGCTGAGAAACTCGTCATCGCCAAACTGAAAGCCGAGTGTGGGTACCAATTTACGTCCAAGTTGGAGGGCATGTTCAAGGACATCAGCATCTCGAAAGACTTGATGGAACTTTACCGCAAGTTCATGACGAGCGCAAATTCTATCGCCATCAAAGCCGAGTTTGGCCAGGGCGCCCCAGACGCGGTCGTTGACCAGTCTAGTCTGATCGCGTCTCCGCTCAACGTTCAAGTTCTCACCAGTGGCTTCTGGCCCACGGAGCTAGTGCAGATGTGCTTGCTGCCACCGGAGATGCTCCACATGACCAAGTCGTTTGAGATGTTTTACGTGTCTCGTCACAACGGACGGAAGTTGACGTGGATGCCCAACATGGGTAACGTCGACATCCGGGCGACATTCTTCGGGAGCACACAAGATGACAAGGCTCGCCACGAGCTTAACGTATCATCCTATCAAGCAGTGATCCTCATGCTCTTCAACCAACGGTCGTCGTGGCGGTACAAAGAGATTGAGCAGCACACGGGCATCGAGAGCTCGGACTTGAAGCGGCATCTGATCTCTCTGTGCACGCCCAAGTACAAGATCCTCCACAAGTCGTCCAAGGGCAAGCGCATTGACGAAGACGAAGACGAGTTCACAGTTCATGACGGCTACAAGTCGAAGCTGTATCGTGTTCGCATCCCGCTCGTGTCGCAGAAGGAATCGTCACTCCTGCCAGCGATGGGCGCCGGCGGCATGAACAATTCGGCCGACGTGCTTCCCCCGACTGTCGCTGAAGACCGGAAACACTTGGGTACGTACTGTACAGAAAACTACATTTCGACGGCCACCCCCTAGCGATGTGATACCTGACGTTTTTGCATGCTTTGTTTGCTGGATCCAGTCGAGGCAGCGATCGTGCGAATCATGAAGACACGGAAGCAAATGCAGCACAACAACCTCATCAGCGAGGTGACCAAGCAAATGACGGGCCGCTTCTCACCGACGCCGCAGCTCATCAAACTGCGAGTCGAGAGTCTCATCGAACGCGAGTACTTGCAGCGCAGCGCGCTCGATCGACGTGTCTACAACTATCTTGCGTGATGTTCTCGCTGTGTGGGGAACCAACTCCTTTTTCCTCGTCGGTATATTCCCAACAAAATAAACCAGTCGAATTCCCAAATTTCCACTTTGCGAATCATGCCTGTTCATGGCAACCCACGTGTGCGAACTTAGTGGGTACCTCGGATTAGTGCCCTCTGCCATTATTCGTGGCGTTGCGTTGTTTCATCTTGCGGGGAGCTGGTGCAACGCGGCCGCCAGACGCAAGGTTGCGAGCTTTGTCCGCCCCCGACACCAGAAGGAGGGGAGCGGAGAACATTTTTTCCCTGACCATGCAGCCGTCCGCGCTCTGGTGGACCTCCCAAGGCCCGCTGTCGTGGAACATTCTGCTGGCGGTGCTGGTCGTGTTGGCGCTCTTCGGCGCCACACTCATGGCCGTCGCGTCGCGCATGACCACTGCTACGCCACCGCACAAGTACGTGCACGCGTCAGAGGACGCGGGCAAAGTGACCGTGAGCGAAGTGTCCAGCGAGCAGCTACGCGGTAGGCGCCACGCCGCGACCGCGCCCGCCGTGCGGTCCGTCGACATCCAGCCGGCTGCGCGGGAGATGCGGGCCGTGCGGCCAGCACCAATGTCAACGCCATCACCAACCTTGCCAACAATGCCTGCACCAACACCGGTCATGCCAACGATGTCGGCGATCCCAACGACTCCAACGATACCAGCAACGCCGACAATCCCCACGGAAATCTGCGACGCGTCCCGCTTGCCGCGCTGTCTAACCGCTGCCGGTCTAACCAGCGGTAGCCCCTTGCTCCTGCGCTGGAAGGCCAGCGGCTACGTGTTGCTGGCCGCAACGCTGCTCACGCTTTGCGGCCATAGCTCGGCCAGCGCGGCCGAGGCCACCGCCGGGTACATCGTGCTCGTGGGGCTACCCGTGCTTGACCGCGTCCTGCCGCTTAAGAACCTCGCGCAGGAGCTGCTCCATCGCGGCTACCACGTTGGCTTTGCGCTGCCCGAGGTAAGACGTTTGTTTCTTATCTTTTGCTTCCGCCTGCATGGTGGTCTAACCGCGTTTTATGTGCTCCCAGCACTGCCGCCACTGGGTCACCGATATAGACCAGCTCGAGTTCCTCTCCCTGGGCAATCTGCTGCGCCCGAGCCGCGCGGACGCCTCTGTGGACGTAACCAGTGTGGACGTGGCCACCGTGGACCTAACGGATGTGGACGCGGCCGTCGTGGTCGACCACTACGCGTCCACACTGCGCCGCTTCGCGTCGCTCCAGCGCCCCATGTACAGCGCGCTGCTCGAGGACTTTGACGAGGACCGCCCGGCGCTCGTGATCCTCGACCGCTACGCGTTCGCGGGCTTTGACGTGTGCCAGACACTGGGCATTCCCTACATCGTCCACGCGCCGTCGCTGCTGATCGACGCCGACGCGCCGCCGGCCTACGTCCCCGCGCCCTTCTCGTCCTTTACCATGCACGTACGTACCGAACCGTCTCGCCTGGGTCCACTCGTGTGTCTACCGTACTACACAACGGGACCCTCACCCATACTTCACGTTGTGTAGACCCCCAGTGTGCTCGCGCGCTGCCAGAACAGTCTCCACCGCCTGCGCTTCCGGCTCGCGATGGTGCGCGTGTTCCGCGAGATCAACGCTGCGCGCAGCGACCACGGGCTCGCGCCGGTGCACAGCAAGCGCGACCTCTTTGGTCAGTCGCTCGTGCTCGTGAGCTCCATGTTTGGGCTCGACGAGCCCCGCCCCATTGCACCACAGTTTCAGCTCATCGGGATGCTCGAGCCCCCGTTGACAACGACTCAAAAGAAGCTCTCGAGCGAGTTGGCGACGTGGCTCGCGCGCGACGCCGCCAAGCCGCTCGTGTTCATCAGCTTTCACGGCGACACGCCGCTCGCGCCCGAGCACGTGACGACGCTCCTTCGCGGGCTCGAGCACATTGGCGCGCGGCTCGTTTGGAAGATCTCGCTGGTCGAGCAGGCCGCGTTTGACTTGGGGGGGCGCCCACGCGAGTCGGTCTTCTTCGTGCGCGACGACGACGACGCAATGGACGAGTCGCTCGTGCTCCAGCACGCGCCCGTGTCACTGCTCATCACCGCAGGCAGCCACTACTCGGTGCTCCAGGCCTTTGCGCTCGGCGTGCCCGTCCTGGGCATTCCCTTCACAGCCGAGCAGGTGCGTCTTGGTGGCGTCTTGTTCCCAGACAAGCTGGTTTGGCAGTGTATATCTCACCCAATATTTGTTTGTTTCCAGTGGGAGACCATGAACATGGTGGCGCGCACCGGCGCGGGTGTCAAGCTTCCGAAGCCATCGCTCTCGGACCAGCGCGTGCGCGACGCCGCGATGGCGCTGCTGTACAAGCCCTGCTACGCGTCCGCGGCGTTCCGCCTGGGCGAGATCGTCAAGACGGGCGGGGGCACGAAGCGCGCGGCCGACCAGGTCCAGTCTGTGCTCGAGTTTGGCGCGGCCCACGCGCTGCCGGCGCGCAATGCGCAGCCGCTGTACAAGACGTACCTCGTGGACGTGTACGCCGTGTACGGGTTGATCCTCTTCTGCTCGGCGATCGTGCTCCGCAGCTGCTTCGCGGCGCTGTACCACATCCTGCAGCTCGCGCCGGACGTGCACTTGGGCGTGTCGCTCGACGACGAGGACGACAGCGATGTGCAGAACGGCGAGCATCACCACGACGTCCACAAGCCGCAAGCGACACAGAGCCACGGCCACCACGGCCACCACCACCACGACCACGCGCACCACCACACCCACCAGCACGGCAAGGACAAGCACGTCTAGACGATGGGTCTCTTGCTGGTGGGCAGGAGCATGGACGACCATCACGGCATTGCGATTCCCAAAGTTTGAGAAAACAGTCCGGGTCGAAACCGAATCAACCGAACGGATGGGATGGAAAGATCGGGTGTTTTTGTGTGTGTGCCGTTTCACGGTCGCTCTCTCGCTCTCTCTCTCTTGATAGAAAACATGAAAGTCGCACGTGGCGCCAACACGGCCATCGAGTCCTACGCGGCCTTCACGCAGCGGCAGCGCGTCCACCAGCGCGCGCAGTACGCGCCACTGTCGTTCGCGGAAGAGCAACGCCGGCTTAAGATCCACCTGCGGCGCATTCTGCTTCTCCACAATGGATCGACCGGCGAACCAGTGGCCCCGCCAGGTGAAGAGACCACGACCACGACCACTCGAGTGCCGTGGAGCGAGTGGCGGGCAGAAGCGATCGCACGGGAAGCACGCAAAGCGCGTCGCCAGGCGAGTGCGCAGACGATCCAGCGCGTCGCGAGGCGGTGGGCGGCGCGTCGACGCAACGTGGAGCTGCCCTCAACCAGCGAATGGATCGCTGTGGTCGCTCCCGCGCAGACAGCGCCACGTCTACCGAGCGATCTGCGCGTTCTACCGGCCTGTGTCACCGGTACCCACGAAAGCGAGCTGCCCGCGACGCTCACAGAGCCTTTCCAAGTGATCGTCGAGCTGCTCGGCGCGCGCGACCTCGCGCTGAGCCTTCCACAGGACGGTTCTGGGCACGTTTCTGTGGCCGTGCGGCTCGTCAACCAGCCCACTAGTGACGACCTCGGGCGTCTCGAGGCTTTTTCGTCGGTGGTATGTGCAAGGGAAGACCTCCAGTGGGACGACCACGTGCTGCAAGTTGGCATGGACACCGCGGAGAAAGCGCTGCTCGACGGTGCCGTTCAAGTCGACGTCCTGCTGCAGGTCGCAGGACAGCAGACGACGTCGCTGGGCCACCTCACCGTCGCGCTGGACCTGCTGGAGACGTCGCTCGCGGACAAGTACGCCATGACGCGATGGTTCCCACTGGAGCGAGGCCGCGGTGCCGCACGCCAGGCCAAGGGTGAGTTGCGACTGGGCATTCGGCTCTTGATGCGCAACCCGAACAGCAGCCGGTGTTGTAGCGACGACGTGTGGGCTCCCTTCCAAGGCGCGCCGCCGACGCCACCACCGCCGTCTTCTCCCCACAGCCACCGCTCCGGAGCCACACGAGGTCGGAAGAGGGTAGTCCCCGCCAAGCCGCCGCTCTCGCCACGCAGACGAGACGCGCCACCACGATCGGCGTCTTCTCTGCCTCGCGGTACGAACCGACAGCCAGCATCTCGCATACAGTACGCTCGTGCCGAGGCCATGTCGCCGCCGTCGTCGCCGTCGTCGGATTATTCGTCGGACAGCAACGCCGAGTTCTCACCGCAAACGGCGTATTCACCGTCTCCACGAGCGCCTCGCGCGTCACTGCGGCGCGCGTCCACGTCTGGTTCTTCTGGCGGAATCGTGAGCGCGGCCACGACGCAGACAAAGAGCCGTTCGGGTCGAGCGAGAACTGGCAGCGAAGATGGCGGCAGGCCCCAAGAGCGGTCGCTATCGCCCCAACGAGACGCTGCCGACACGAGTGACGAGCCGGCAAAGCCTCTGTTCCTCAAGCGGAAGCCCTACAAAGTGGTTTTCCAGAAACTCGATTGGTCGCGCGTGAGCGCCAAGACCGACAGCAACTGGGGCACGAGCGGCACGGCGGCCGGTTCCGGGTCCTCCCCGCGCCGCTCACGTTCGACGTCCACGAACGATCCAACGAGCCGCACGAGAGCGTCCCCATCCAAGACAACGACTGCCACCAGCGAGCACCTCGCGGCCGTGGCTCACCAAGTGTACGCGGCCTGCCACGTGACGAAAGACACGGCCGCGCTCGCGCAAATGCGATTCCGGCGCGAGCGGAGACAGTGGCTCCTGGCCCGACTGCCGCCCCCGGCACGGCCGAAAACAGACAATGCGGATTTGGCCTCGCCAGGACACGACACAGCGAAACCCAACACACACACAGTGGACGACGCGTCGCTCCATGCGCTGTGGATGGAGCTACAGAGCGACGCCGACGGCGCGACCTACGCGGCGCTGCTGCACGCGGCGACGGCGACTTGCACATAAATCGTGCACAACCAACGACAAAACGACAGAAATCCATTCCTAAAATATTGGAAACGATCCGGTCTAATACCGGTATTTATACTGGTATCACACCAAGAGCTCCAAACATGCTTCAAGCAACCGATATCGAGGATCGATAGAAACTCACAGCCATGACGGAGCCGTCGCCGCCGCGCCCGCCGCTCGCGCCTTCCGGAGGGTCTTCGTCGTCATCAGGCGTCGTCCGTGGAGAGGACGACACCGCGCTTCACCACCCTTCCATCTCGGACGACGCACCGTCGCCATCGCGTACCTCGTCCTCCTCCACGGCGCCGCCGCCAGTGTTCACGTCGGCCAAGGCGTCGGCCACGGCGTTCGCCTCGAAGCTCGCGTTCGGCGGGCGCAAGCTGCTCTCGCCACTCGCAGGCGTCGCTGCTGGCGCCGTTGGCGTTGGTGGCAGTGGGCAAAAAGAGACTACAACGACGGCACCGACAGCAGCGCCGACGGCGTCGCCGGGTCTGTCGTCTACCTCTTCCGAGGCCAGAACAAACTCCTCCTCACAAAAGGCGACGGCGGCTGCGACGGCCGGCGCAGCTGCTGCGGGTGCTGCGGCCAGCGCAGCGTTGGCCGGTGCGAACGCTGCCGTAAGTGATGCCGCGTCCGTGGTCTCGAGCTCCCTCAGCTACCTCTTTGCGGGCGCCGCGTCGACCTCTTCTACTTCTGGTGCGTCCGCGCCACCACGCTCCACGCCGACGCCCACATCGTCTGCGGCGCCAACGTCCACGACCAGCAACACTGGCAGCTCTGCTACCGCCATCGATGCGGCCGAGCTCGAGCAGCTCGAGGCCGAGTTCCGGCAGGTCACGGCGCAGCAGCGCATGCAGATCCTCGAAGATCTCGTGCAATTCCGCCGCGCCGACTGGACGTACATCAAGGCCATGCACCAGGGCACCAACTACTGGCTCAATGTCGCCCTGCTCCGTGAGACCCACGTGCTCGCGCACCTCGGTGAGCGCGCAGCGATCCGCCGGAGTGTCCAATTCTTCTACTTGGGGCTCGGCCTGGGCAAGCTCATGAGCGAAGTGCGCCACGCGCAGTTCCTCGCGATCGAAGGCTGTCAATTACTCGAGGAGCTCGAGTACTATTTCGCGTCGGCGACCGTGCAGAGCATGAAGCTCATGGTTGCGACCTCGACGCCGACGCTCCACGCGCCGCTCCTTAAGATGGAGGACGACGCGCTGCTCGAACCGGTGCAGGAACCGTTCCGGCCCACGATCTACAAGTGGAACCAGCGGCCCGTGTTCCGCCGGCTCGTCACGCCCTCGATTGTACGTGGGTGGTAGTCCGCTTGTCGTTTGGGCTGCGTTCTGACGCGTGGTTATTTGTGGTGTATCTGTGAAGCCGTTCCCGCTGGACTACCGGGAGGTCATGCTGTCGCTGTGCGACATGCTCGCGCTCGTGTACAGCAAGCTGGTCGAGGACAACACGTGCTCCGAGAACGTCTTCCTCTTCCAAGCCATCGTGCGCTTTGACGAGAAGATCAAAGTGCGGTGTTTGTCATGACATTGCATCCTGATATTGATAGCCCACAAGCTCAATGAGTTCTTTGATGATGGTGCAGAAACTCGTGATCGATCCCGTGAAGAAGGAGTTTTCTGTGGTCGCCGCGACTGTGATGGCCGACGAGCTTGCCGGCGTACGGAAGACCTTCGCGTCTGGTGGGAACCATCGTAGTGCGCCACACCAGCCCCTGTCGGTGCATAGTCTGGCTGCCGGCGCTTCCGAAACAACCATACCGGCCGTGAAATCACCGTGATGACGAGGATGAATAAGTGAGCGGTGTGACCGTGATCAAGATACGTAGACGTAGTAAGAGAAAAGAGCGAGAGAGCATCACGTTACCTTCTTCCAACACACAACGATAATAAAATGAAGCACGACCGCGGGTTTCCGTTCTAATCGAACTTGGTCAGATCGAGCGTGAGCGACTGCGATCGCTGGAGGTTGATGTCCTTGCAGATGCCAACTAGCGCATCAGCCTTCTCGTAGAAAGCGTCCTTGAGCGAGATCACGACACACTGGAAATCGCAGTTCGCGATATATGTCGATACCTTGTTCACGTTGACGTTGTCCAGCGCAGCGTCGACCTCGTCGAGCACAAAGAACGGTGATGGGCGGTAGTTGTGGATGGCGAACAGCAATGCTAACGCCGCGACAGTCTTCTCACCACCAGACAACTGTTCCATCTCTCGAAAGCGCTTCATGGGAGGCATGGCGTTGTACTTCATACCGTTCAGATACGGTTCTTCGGTATTTTCGAGGTTCAGGTAGGCTGTGCCTCCCAAGGGGTGTTTCGAGCTCTTCGTCAATTGCTTGTAGGTCGCGTCAATCACTCCAGAAATGTGGTCGAAAGCTTCCATGAACTGCTCGTAACGCGTATTCTTCACCTTCTCAAAGGCTGATGCTGCCTCAAATGACTGCTGCTTGATGTGCTCCAATTCTTCTTCCTCTTTCGCGATACGCTCTTGGATCTCATCGTATTTCTCAAGCGCACGCATATTCGGCTGCATACGCTCGAGGTCCGACACCATGTCGCTGATCCGAGATTCGTACTGCGTGTTGAGTTCTTCATACTCCTTTTCATCTTCGACAATCTGTTGCTCGGGGAGTGAAGAGAAGTCGACCTCCTTGTCGACATACCTTTGTACGGCTTGATTCTCAAGGATGCCTTCCGAATTCGCTTGGCTATCAAGGCTGGATGATGCGCGAACAGAGGAGTTGTCAGCATTGACGTCTTCCATTTCTACGTCTTCATCCTGGTTGGCGTGCATTTCATCTTCCCCAATGATCGGCAGTTTAACTTGATCCAGTGATGCACGTTTCAAAATCTCGACCTTCTTGTCTTTGAGGCGGTCGAGAGACGTCTCCTCGGTCGTAATGCTCTTGAGGAAGTCGCCCTTCTTCTTTTCGCTCTTGGACTTCTTCTTACCGATGGCTTTGAGCTCTGTTTCCAAGTCGTCCAACTTACTTGAGAACTTAACGTGACCAGACTCTTCCTCTTTCTTCTCTTCGAGAAGGGCCGCGAGCTTCTTTTCCAACGCAGCTTGCTTCTTCGCAAGCGATTTCAGGTTCGCCTTCTCGTCTTCAGTCTTCTCCTGCGCCTCAGCCATTGGGGTTTCAAAGTCTTGCGAGCCCAAGTAGGCAATCTACAGCAAAATTGACCGTGAGTCCTTGGATATCCGGTTAGAACGAAGAATTTCTTTACCTGAGCTTCTAACTTGGCCATATGCTCAGCAATTTTCCGCTTCGTCTCGATCTGTTGCTGTTGACGCTTCACGACCTTCTCTTCGTACACGCGAATACTCGCAACGCCCATTTGCTTGCTGAAGTCAGCAAACAGCTCATCTTGAACACTGTGGATCTGTTGCTCCAAAGCAAGGAGATGACTCTCACGAGATCGCACGGCCTCTTCAAACTTCCGGAGCTCTGGAATGATAATGCGTTGGATTCGTTTTTCGGCATCTTCGATTCGAGACTTGATTCGGGGTTTGTCCTCTTCAGTTTTTTGGAGATCAGCCTTGGCGTATCGCAGACGGTTCTGCATTCCCTCGCCTTTCGTTCGGAGTGCCTGAAGACGCGAGTATGAAGCACCATGTCTCTCTAGCGAGTGTAGTTCTTCATGGAGACCATCCTTCTTCTGCTGCAGACCATCAATTTCCTTCTCGTCCCATCTGCCCGCTCGCTGCAAGTCGCTTTGAGTACGACCACCAGTCATGCTGCCATTCTTGCTCACAACCATACCGCCAAGCGTGACAGCCTTGACCTTTTCGTTTTGATGGAAGCAAATATCGCGAGCAACGTCGATCGAATCACAGACAACAGTGTCTCCAACCGCGTACGACACAGCAGGCTGGATGTCCGGATCGCACTCGATTACATCGATGATGAGCTTGATGTTGCTGCCGAGGTTCCGGAAGCGCTCGTTGATTGGCTTGATGCGGATTTTGTCGAGTGGGATGAATTGCGCACTCCCCGATCGTGTCTCGCGCAAGTACTGGATGCAGTCTTGGCCAGTCTTGTAGTCTGAGACGACGATCGCATCCATATGCTTACCCGTCGCAACTGTGACCGCCATGTTGTACTTGCGCTGGATGGGTTTGCACAGATCCACAAGGCGACCACGAACACCGGGAAATAGGCGCTTCAACACCTCCATAGTCTCTTGTTTCTTGTTTTCGGCCTGGGTGTGACGGCGATCGTCACGCAGGTCACGAAGCTTCTGGTTCACACGCTCCAGTTCTTGATTCAGTTGCTCCTTTCGAGTGGCTTGATTTTGGATCTAAGGATGGCAAAGAATGCAGCAAAAGTCAGGCATTGCGTCTAGCATACAGCCATATGTGTACAGATTGTACCTCTGCTTCTGCGTTTAGCAGGTCCTGCTCTGCCTCTGTGATAGCTTGCTCTGTCTGAGCAATGACGTTTTTCATCTACACCGCACACAATTTTAGGTTCAAAATCTGCACATCAGGCGCGCGCCCAATCGCATGAGTGGACTCACGTTTCGAATACGCTCATCGGCTCCTTGACTCTCTCCCACGAGCAGTTGCACTGTCTTCTCATGCTCGGACTTCTCCTGGGAAAGTGTCTCCACCTTGTTTTGATCAGCGTGCTGTTGGCGCTTGATGGAGTCGAGCTCATTTCGAAGAAGGTTTGTCTTGATCTGTACGTCTTCCTTGATACGATGGTACTCCTCAAGACGAGTACCTTCCATGACAAGCTCTTGCTCTTCTTGACTTCCGTCGCGCTTGGCATCAAGTTCCGCCTTTGCCGCATTGAGATCGTTCAAATCTTTGTGCAGGGCCTCGAGCTCGGTCGCTTTACTCGCGACTTGTTTCCGCAACTTCTTCTCCGTTGCCTGTGCTTCCTCGAGCTTCTTCTCCGAGTATTTGACTTGTTGTCGAATTTGAATACTCTGCGGTTCAATTCCATCAATCTGCTGCTGCACGAGGTGCACACGTTCACGGCTTTTTTTCAGCTCGCGAAGAGCGAGGGCATGCTCTTTTTTCTTCTCCTTGTACGCCAAAGATAGAGACTCTTCCTTGGCCTCAAATGCGGCCAATTCCTGCTGCAGTGATTTTAACGCATCCTCTCTGTTCCGCACTTCCTCTTCCACTTGGTACAGTTGCCACAGAAAGTGTTCGACTCGCAATCGATGCTGTAGCGAACACGTATACAAGACTTAGCTATCAAGGCAAACATAACCCCCGTGGAAATGAGAACAGCATACCAAATCCTTGCCCTTGTTCGTGAAGCGTTCCGCTTCATCCTTCTGCTCTTTGACCATTTTCTTTTCCGCGATCAAACCCTTCTTTTTTTGATACGCAAAGATCGCGTTCTCTTCGGCACGGTTCTTGTCTTCCAGCAACTGCTCATATTCGGCACTGCATCAACGGTCACCAAACATTCATCAGCGTTCCAGACCAACGATTCTTCGATCGATTCAAGCAAACTTACCGCAAATCATCGGAGCCGGAGATTTGTTCAAACAGCTTTGTCAGCTCATCCGGACTCTTGGACGCAATCGACTCGACATCACCTTGGAAGACTAGAAAGTTGCGGGCCTTGATCAGGATGCCAATGTCCTTGAGCTTGGCCTGGTACGCTTCGAATGTCACGTCATGGCTGTCAATGCGGTAGGAGCCAACACCGGCAGCCGAGATCATGCGCGTGAAGAGCAGCTCCTGGCCTTGCGCAACGCCTTCGATTTCATCGGCATCGAGCTCGTATACGAGCGTGACATACGCCTTCAAGTCGTTGCTGCTGCCGCCGATGCCCTTGTGGATGAGATCTTTGAGCTGGTTCGACCGCAACTGGCGACTGTTCACGCCCAAGACAAAACTGATCGCGTCCATCAAATTGGATTTGCCCGAGCCGTTCGGGCCGATCACGGCCGTGAACCGCTTGAACGGACCGACCGTGTGCGGCCCGCCGTAGGACTTAAAGTTCTCAAGCTCCAACCGCGAAATACGACCCATCGCGCACCTCGTTCCAACCGCTGCGCGCTCCTCTTCCCTTCTGTATCGTTCTGCTTGCGCTAAAGCCGCTCTGTGTAGCCTCCAATGCGCAAATACACACGCGCGTTTCCCTTTTCCCTTTCACCCCACTGGGTGCTTTTTGGGCCTTCTTCACCGTTGTGCGCGATTTCCCGCGCTGCCGCCGCCAACATCCAGGGTACACCGTGAATAGTGTGCACCACTTCAAATTGGGCATGCTGCCCTAAAATAGGACCTAGAATCTCCCACCCCAGGCCGATTGAAGCTTGACTGCCTGCCGCTCTTCTTCTGCAAAGGGAGCCTTGTGACTGATTTTTATGCCTGGCGAAAAAGTTGGCGACTTCCCTCACAAGCGGAAAAACACCAAGCGAGAGAAACCCACCGCCACCAAGCATGTCGTCGCCCTCGAACCCCACGGAGCGCATCCCCAACGCCGCGCGCACGGTAGGCATATCTGTTGGTTGAGTGGTACGGCGGTACAAGCATGCTGAGGCTGATGTGGGTGCTGTAGGCGATCTTGGCGCCGAACCCGACGACGACGCGTGGCGCGCCGAGCGTGCTGAGCGTGCACCCCAAGGAGAACAAGATCATCTACTGCTCGGGCAAGCTCGTGGTCGTGCGCAACCTGGACGACCCGAGCGACACGTTCGTGTACAAGGGCCACAATGAGCCGACCACGGTCGCCAAGTTCTCGCCGAGCGGCTACTGGGTCGCCTCGGGGGACGTCTCGGGGAAGGTCCGCGTCTGGTCGTACGACAACCCGGAGCACACGCTCAAGATCGAAGTGCCCGTCTTTGCCGGCGAGATCAAGGATCTGTCGTGGGACCCGGAGAGCAAGCGAATCGTCGCGGTCGGCGACGGCCGCGCGCTCATGGCGCGCGTGTTCATGTGGGACACGGGCAACAGCCTCGGCGAGATCGTGGGCCACCAGAAGCGCATTTTGTCGGTCGACTACAAGCCCACGCGTCCGTTCCGCATCATGACTGCCAGCGAGGACTTCAACACGTGCGTGTTCGAAGGCCCGCCGTTCAAGTTCAAACAGAACAACAACAACATCCACTCGAACTTTGTCAACTGCGTGCGCTACTCGCCCAACGGCGAGCTCGCGGTCAGTGTCGGCTCGGACAAGCTCATGTGCCTGTACGACGGCAAGACTGGCGACCTGATCGACAAGTTCCCGGCTGCGCACGCGGCGTCGATCTACTCGGTCGCCTGGAGCCCGGACAGCACGCAGCTGCTGACCTCATCTGCGGACAAGACAGTCATTTTGTGGGACGTCGCGACCAAGAGCGTGGCCACGACCTTCACGTTCTCGGACAAGCCGCAGGTCAAGGACATGCAGGTCAGCGTGGTCTGGAAGGGCGACTACCTCGTCTCGCTCAGTCTCTCGGGTGACCTAAACTACCTTGACCTGGCTAACCCGTCCAAGCCTAAGAAGATCGTTCAGGCACACCAGGTGAGCACGCTCGCGCTTGCGACCGAGCCGACGCGCGACTTGCTGCTCACGGGCAGCTACGACGGCGTGGTGAACTCGTGGAAGTCAAAGCTCGCGGCCACGCCCACTGGCAGCGCGCACACGGGCAAGATCACGGGCATCGACGCCAACCAGGCCACGATCGCCAGTGTCGGCTGGGACGACCAGATTCGCTTCTCAAACGGAAACGAGTACACGGCCAGCGTGCCGCTTGGTGCGCAGCCGAACGGTGTCGCACTCGCACCCGGTCATTCCACGCTTGCCGCTGTCAGCACGAACAAGGGTGTCAAGTTGATCAAGGACCAGCGCCTGGTTTTCGAGACGCCAGAGTTTGCGTGGACACCGACGTGCGTGGCGGTTTCGCCGAGCGGTGACCTCGTTGCCGTCGGCTCGCAAGAGGACAAGAAGATCCACCTGTTCGACGTCGTTGGTGACTCGCTCAAGGAGAGCGGCGAGATTGTCGGTCACTTGGGGGCGCTCACGTCACTGGCGTTCTCGCCCAATGGCAAGCAGCTCGCGGCGGGCGACACGTACCGAGAGGTGCGCGTCTGGGACGTTGCGTCACGCTCGGCGGTCGTGCAGGGCTCGTGGGTTTTCCACTCGACGCGCGTGACCAGCGTTGCGTGGTCGCCCAGCGGCAAGTACGTCGTGAGTGGTTCACTTGACGAGCAGGTCTACGTGTGGAACGTTGAGAACCCGTCGTCCAAGACGCTCTTCGAGTACGCGCACAAGGACGGCGTCACGGGCGTGCGCTTCATCGCTGAGGACCAGATCGTGTCGATCGGCAACGACGCGTGCCTCACCTTCTGGCACTTCAAGCCGTAGAAGCAGTCGCACGAAGCTGACCAGAAACGAGAGTCGTGGATTCTGTGGACCATACAAAAAAGATCATTGCAGCTAACAATTTGAGTAGAGACCAACCGACTGCATACTCATGGGCTTTCTTCCTACTTGGCGGCAATCACGCCTTCCTCGGCCAACGCCTGCAGCACCTTCTTCTCAACAAACGCAAACAGCTCGGGTACGAGGTCGGGCAACTGGCAGGACACGAAACACTGCTTGCCCGTGCGCCGCGCGAGGCGCTGCGCGATTTGCTGTTCTTCCATCTCTGGCGCGCCGACAATCGACGTGATCAGCGGCATCGGGCTGTAGCGCGTCATTACGGCTGTTGACAAGGAGCTAGTCGATTCAAAACAAGCAGGTACAGTTAGTTTCCAATGAACTATCCACACACTTCGTTCAGAAAGAAGCTGCTCCCGAGTACCCGAGGCTCGGCTTGTCAGCGTTCGACCCCATCCACACGAAGATCGCGTTCGCCATGACCCAGATCTGCGCGACGTAAGGCTGGTCAAGAAGGCTTCCAGACAGGTTCAGGATCTTCATGCCTTGGTCAACGAGCGCAGAGGCTACGAGCACAACATGAAAGGAAAGATTATGGAAATGGGAGAGATCCAACAAAAACCAAGCACGCTTCTCTCGCACCTCCATCGATCTGGAGCTTCTCCAGAGAGGAGGCAACGCTGGAATCTACAAGGCATATACATCAGCTTCCCGTACATGTTCGCCTGTGCACCCCGTGCAAGGAAAGAGGCGCCGCACGTCGCGTTCGCGTACCCGATGCGAGATCCGCCATTTTTTCGCTTTGTGTTTGGAGGGGCAGTGTTGATGAGCTTCTCATGTTGCGAATATTTAGACCAATCA
Source organism: Pythium biforme (assembly GCA_023337735.1). Taxonomy (NCBI): domain Eukaryota; phylum Oomycota; class Peronosporomycetes; order Pythiales; family Pythiaceae; genus Pythium; species Pythium biforme. The sequence continues at coordinate 28,783 of JAADXJ010000082.1, read as the reverse complement.
AAAATTATATTACTTCCAATTGGTTTAAATATAGAGAGAGATCCCATATTTGACCAACCAAGCATCAAATTGAACTCCATCAATCAGAACTTCCGAGATTTCTCAAAAAGATCGACACTCCCCCACAAACGAGCGATCAAAAGCAGAAGACCATGCCCGACACCGTCGCGCTGAACGAGGTCGTGCGTGTGCTGGGCACAGAGCTGAGCAAGAACGACGAGCGCGTGCTCATCGGATCGTACGTGGCGCCATGATCGCGTTGGTTGTGGATCAATTGGATCGCTTGTTCTGACGCGACCGTCGCTTCTGTGTCACTAGCACCGACGAGGAGAAGGCCGTGCTCCAGAAGCACTCGACCGCGGGCAAGCGCCGTGCGGTCCTGGGCTTTGTTGCGGGCTCTGGCGTGTGCGCAGGAGGTAGGGGTGGACTGCCCCTTGCGACTGTGGAGTGTCTGTATTTTAGTACTGACGGGATGAAATCGTTTGAACAGCGTGGAAGGCGCTCGGCGGCCAACGTCGTCTTCTTGGCGGCCTGACCATGGCGAGTACGTTTCAGACCCCAAGCGGTTACTGTAGTACTTTTGGGTTGTTCACTGACTTTGTGTGTGGTGCCGAGCAGGCGGTGGCATGGCGGGCTTCATGTACGGGATCTTGAGCATCCGCCGCGGTCTCTTTGAAGACATCCTCACGCTGCCGAGCGACAAGTCGCCGTTTGCAACCCGCGCGCGCGCGATGTACGGCTTCTGCACTCGCAAATTTTCTCCGCCGTGGTGTACCGATGTACTGATCGTATCCTGTGCATGCATCAGTCTCGACGAGCAGCTGCCGAATAACGCGTTCTACTTGGAGGTCAAGCAGTTGATGAAGCAGCAAGGACAGGACACGTGCGTCCAATCTCCCGTCTCGACGTCAGACGCAGCCACTAACTGAATTCTAAATGTGCGACACAGTGGGTCGTGGGACTCGATGCCGTCGTTCTCAACCTTCAAGGTGCCCACGACGGAGGAAGAAAACGCGGGTGGATCCCGTGAGTTTGAGCGCCCGACATCAGCGTCAGCGTCTCGGATGCCGCGCTTACCCCCGCTGCCTCAGACGGACGAGAAGAGTGAGAACGAGAAGGAGGCCTTCCCATCGGCAGCGAAATCGCCCTCTCCGTTCTTCTTTGGGGCCTCGTCGGACCGCGACGCGTCGCAAAGCTCGGCGCATTCACCGTCGTCGTATGATTATTACGACTCCAACAAATCGCCCGCCAAGAAGCCCCAAGACGACGATTCGTTCTACAATGACAACGACCCGTGGGCGAACGATGAGGACAAGCAGGAGAAAGCTAAGCCCGTCACCTGGGAGGAGCTGCGTCGCCGCGCAGCGAGCGGCAAACAGTGAACAAAGTCTACACAACTGAAGACGGCTCAAATAGAGATGTCTTGGGTTGTCGATTCATTGCGGTGCAAGCCCAACTTTCTTTTTGGACGCGAACTCGGCCTCCTTCTGGATGAGCGTTTTCATGCGAAAGTCCAGCAGCGCGTCCGACTTGGAGCGGCGCCCAAAGCGCTTCTCCTCCAGCAAGAGACACCACTCGCTGAGCCGAATCCGGCTCGCCTTGTCCAGCGCCGTGCCCTTGGCGTACGCCGACGAGTCGAGCAGCACGGGCACGTCGTCTTCTTCGGGCAGCTCGTGTTGCCAGAAGAAGCGCATGCTCTGGTCGAGCCCGCCGATCGTCGTGAATGGATTGCGCTTGACCACGCGCATGCCCTCCATGGCATGGGAGACGAGCTGGCTGCGGCTCAGGAAGTCGAGGTCGCTGCACATCTTGAGCAGGTAGTTGGTCTGTCGCCACAGGAACGGCTGCTTCTGTACCTTGCGGCGGCGCCACGCCGAGACCTTGTCGATGACGGCGAGCGAGTGGACGCGGACATCGAGAATTGCTTCGAGGACGTCAATAGCGGCGTTGTTGATGTCTTGTTCAAACGAACAGCAGTGATGGAGAAGCGTGTCGATCGTCTCTTCGCGCGCGACGATCGCACGCAGGATTTGCAGCTCTTCCTCCGAGTGGTAGCCTTCGAACGAAATCGCTTTCGGTGGAGCCGGTGTCGTCATGTTGGAGGTGTTAGGAGGACGATGGAATGAGCAACACTGGGAATAGCGACGGCGCCTTCGAAGCGACGCCACGACCACGAAAAACGAGAATACACAAAATGAGACGCGAAAACGATATTCTGGAAAGGCAGCTACAAAACACTAATACATAGGCCACTAGAGCTTAAAAGCCTCGCGACGCGCGACGGCGCGGTTCATCCCAGCGCATATTCGGCTTCTTTTTCTCCTTTGTCTGGTCGCTGGATATCGCTGGATCCTCCGCATGGATGTCCGCTCGATCGCGCGTCCAGTCGTCCTCCTGGTTGTTGTCACGCCGTGGATCTGGCTTTGCCGGGCGCGAGCCACGCCACGTGCGACTTTGGGATCCAGGGAAACCCGCTTGATCGCGCGCGGCCTGACCGAAGGTTTCCTCTCCTTGAACGTTCAACTCACCGGAGAGCGTTGGCTCCGTCCAAATGACCTCTTCGTAGCTGATATTTGCAAATGGGTACGGATGAGCTCAGTCCTAATATTTAATAGTTCAGCGATGCATTCAAACGGTGAGAAGCCGCACCTGTCGTCAGCGCGCGGGAAGAGCTCTCGGCGGCGGCGACGAATCTCGCCGAGCAATGGACTCGCTGGCATCTCCTTCTCGATCCTATACGAAGAACATGAAGAGAATGAGTTTGCATACCTCCATTTTGTCAGGATGGTTGGAAGTCGTACGTACACATGGCGAGCGCGGTGGGCGAACGGTGAGCGGTCTTCTGGGATGCTGAGCAGATCCAAGAATGTCTTCTGGCGCACGGAGAACATTCCAATGGTCATGCCTGCAAACGCTCCCCCTGTATAAGACTCGCAGTTGTATCAGTCTTCAACTAGAACACATATTAAGGGGAGAGAGACAACGCACAGGCCGCCACGAGCGTGCAGTAACGCCGACCCATGGCGTACCGCCAGCCCAGTCCACAGGCAGCCCCACCGGTGAAAAGCCCCAGCAGCGAACGTTTGCGCGCCGTGGCAAAGTTGGTGCGAAGCACTTCCAACTCTTCTGGCCTAAGGAAGACACCAACAGTTCGGAATCGGTTCAGTCCTGGAACATGTTGATTCCTTGTTCTCGTGGCGGAGTCAGCCCAAATGGAGTCCTCACGTGTCGAACCGCACAGAGCTGTTCATCTCGCGCATGACGGCGCGGAAGGCGCGCTTGCTCTCTTGCGTGAGCTCGCGGTCGGTCATTGCGCGTTGCACGAATGGCAAGTTCGGGATGTGGCGGCCCGCGTTGGCCACGTTGAAGTGGAATCCCAACTGTGGGATCGACTCTATGGGACCGTTCCTAACTGTAGCGAATCCAAAATCGATTCAGTTTGTAACTGCTCGGTAGCCCAGTTGTGGAAATTTCGGTTTCGTCAACACGACGCGCTTTTTTTGCTTGCTTTATGATTCAAGTGCTGGTCTGGTTCTGTGCGGCATGCGGAACAGGTTCGCGATCGGCAATGGCCAATACGGCATACTGGATTCCAGTACTGAACGGCTTGTCGTCGTTCGCGAAGCATTTGCTTTGGTTAAACCCGCGTCGTCTGAGTCTCGCGTAGTGTACTCGCGGTGGGCCACACCGGGTGGCCTCGTGGCCTCGTCGTCGGCAAAGGGATCAGCGTCTATCCGTCCATGAGACAAGCATCCCCGTGGGCGTAGGCCGCGCGCGAGGAAGTGTGATGCCTCTCGTCTCCGAGAGTACAAGTAAGTGGCCGCACTGGAATGCGAACATGGACACGATTCACGGTGGTACCTCATTTTAGGCTCTGCATTGCATGGGGGGATGATATTCGCCCGATGTTAGGTGACTTCCGTTAGTCACTGATGTGGTCGGTAGCGTGGTCGCGTGGTGCCGATGCTACGCTACGCGGTTCACAGCATGCTTGGAAGACGGGAGGGAGAACGCATTGAAGTGGGAAATGTGTGCGAGGTGGGTTCACACAAGCATGGTTTTACTTTACAACAAAGACTTCCGTCGGAAATTGCTATGGCATTTTGGAGGGGTGTAATTGGGCTGCTTGCTGCTGCACACACGGGCGTGGTCTTGAACATGCCTGCAAACCAAGTGAGGGTTGTCGATCCGGAGGGCAAGTGTTTATTTGCCCGAGAGGTGCTTCTCGCACACAGTGCCCTTGCGGATGGTCGTGAGGCAGTACGGCGCCTGGCATCGGCGGCCGCCTCCGTGCGCGAAGCACTTGCCGTTGCCGCGGTCCTTGCGCTCGCAGCCCTCGACGACGCACGAGCGCACACCGCCGTGAAGGTAGCAGAAACCGTTGCGCTGCGTGCCCTTCTCACAGCCCTCATGGAGGCAGCGCTTGCCACCGCCGTGGGCGCGGCACAGGCCGCCACCTTGCGAGCTCTTGGAGCAGCCGTCAACGCTGCATCGCGCGCCGCCGCCGTGGCCCTTGCACAGACCGTTGGACTGGGCACGCTTGTCACAGTTGCCGAGGCGGCACGGCTTGCCCTTGATCCAGCGACCGTCCTTGTTGAGGAACGTGCCGGGCTTGCGGAGGCACGGATAGCTGGCCACGGCCGGCAGCGCCGGTAGCGCAACAAGCGGCGTTGCCTGGGTGGCGAGGTGCTGCTCGGTCGCGAGGCTGGTCATGATCGAGTTGATCAGGTCGGCGTCGCCGAAGACCGAGTTGAGCGACTCTTCACCGTTGGGCTTGGCGTTCGGGTTGTACTCGAAGGGCTCAATGTCGGCTTCGAACAGCGCGGCGTCGACGGCCTTCTCGGTCTTGATCATCACGTTCGGCTTGGCTGAGACGCCGTAGATCGGCGGGAACATGCACGTATCCACCGGGGAGTCGGGGTGCACAAGCGCGTGGGTCATGATCATCCTGCTTACAGTTGTTGGTGTTGAAAAGCTGGAGGGGAGGAGAGGGAGCGGAGCGGAGTCGGCAGAGCGGAGGTAAGTTGGTTAGACTTGGTGGTTATCCCGGAGGATGGTACGCTTGATCGAGGATCAAAAGCGTGGGTTTGTCCTGGTGTTGGACGGTAAGGAGTCTCTGGGAGGCCTCCGTAAGAATCGAAAATGATGAGAGCGCAGGGCCGCCCGCAGACCACGTTGGCGGCGGCGGAGCACACTCCGCCCAGCGCAGCCAACAGCACAACACTCAACAGCAGCGTCGGCTGGACGGCCCTCCGCGAAGGGTCGACAGCGCCAAGCAAAAGCAAGGTCCGGGGATTCAGGCGCGATGATGCGGCGAGCGGCAGAGAAGGAATGTCGTACAGAGACGCGGCGCTCCACCACCTGTTTCCTTTGGTTTTGTAGGCGTTCTCTCCAAAGGCGCTTTTGAGCAGGCACTTTTGTGATGATGAGTGCCACACCAAATGGCGAGCGCTTTTGAATCGTGGCAAGCCAGCTTCTACATTCGGGGCACAAAGTGCCCCAACAATTCAGTTCGCCAGATACACTTTTCAGAAGAAAAAAAGAGTCAGAAGGGGCAGGTGAGGCAGGAGCACAGAAAACGCTCCTTCGCCAGGATCGTGGGTTACAGTTTGGAAACCGAGTCGGTGGAGGTTTCCAAACTGCGAGTGTCACTTGCGGTCGTTCCGCCCTTGGAAAGGAAACCCCCACAGAAGTTGTGCGATTTATCAGTTTTTGCTAGGAAGCACGCGTCAAGTTGACCGTCAACGGACAGAGCGGTTACGGTCACGAGCCACTGTTCCTGACATGCTGGGCGCCCGTCCGGTAGAGACGGAGCCGCGAAAAAGCGTGCAAGATGATCGGCACGGCACTTCTCGCACCTACGCTTCCACGGAAGCTTCTTCCCGCTGCACGCGTGGCACGCAGGAAGGGCGGCTTGGCGACTGGGGAACGGAAGGAGGGCCACATAGCGGATATACTGTATACCAGCTTCAACATGGTGTTCGCTCCGATACGCCTCTGCTTGCTGATCAACTCGGAACAACCAAGCGCGAGAGTCCCCCCTCCGGACTGTGATTGTCTGGGACAGTAGCTCCGACGTCAGTAGGTGGGCTTTTGAAATTGACTTGATTTCCAACCTTCACCACTCCACGATCTCTCACGCTTAACGCAGCGCCCCACCTCACCGCTCGACGAAACCATGAGTCTCCACTGGATGCTACGGGTACACTCATGGTTTCGGATATGGGATTCCAGCTCCTGTGGAGAACATTCTCACTGACGAGCACGTCAGTGGGTATCCCATCATGAGTTCCGCTCCCGTTCCAGCGCGAGGACGGAATGATTCTTGTTGGTTTTCAACAGGAAACGAGCAACCGCCCACTGATCCCCTGGAAACAGCATTTGCCCGAACGGTGTTAAGCAGATGCAGGGCCGATCAACCGTAAAGGCGTCTCGTACTAGAAGAACACAACACCATTGGATGTGGTCAGATCCGCCGAGCTGCAGCGTAGGACACGTCTCCTCGCCGCATCTGCATCAATCTGTTCTCAAAGCGTGTGGCAGACGGCGGTCTGTTGCAAAGGGATCACGAAGATGACCACGCCTGCGACGCGCTGTACCGGTATCGATAGCTGTGGCACCAGCCGAGTGCTTCCAGGTGGCGCGTCACGTCAGTAGAGGGAGCAGGGTCACGTGAAACCAGTCTCCTGACCAGCCCGGTGCCCGTGGTCGCGGCTGCTGTCATGTTGCCGCCACGTTGGACAATGGATCCGTTTCGGGTGCGAATTCCTCGCATGCACAGCATGTGGAGAGGCCGAGCGAGCTCCTCGGGAGACGTTGGTACTGTAGTTTATGCATCTCTCGTGATTGTGTGAGCGAGCGACAACCGGTCAGGTCGCCAGTGCTGGGTACGCTTGATAGGATCGGATTGACTGCCCAGTCAGTGACCAGGTTGAAGTGAGTTCTGACGACGATGATGGCCGCACAACGATTGTTGGCGTGAGCGCAGGTTCTGGGACGATGGTCACCATCCCCATCGTGCTTCTCGAAAGAGTACGTAACCAGGCGCGAGCGAAATGCAACCTCAAAGGGAACTTCTCCGACGGATACAGGCCCTCCAACTGCACACGTGCGATGACAGGCATGACAAGATCACGACACATGAGGGGGTGGCTCCAGTGCGTGATACGGTACTAGTACAGGGGTGTCGGAGTTTCAACCTCAAACTTTCAAGGTACTGGTGGTGTAAACTATGTACGTATGTACTAGTATTATACCTGCACTGTGGTGAGTCACATAGAAATGCACTATCTTCCGCCCATGAGAATCCAGAGAGAGGGACCATCGTCGGACGAGTCGTCCGGGTCAGCACACCCAAGCTGGCCGCCAACAAAATTTAGGTCGCACGGTTCCGGACCGCTGACGCCGCCAGCCAAATGATATTGTGCACACCTGACATATCCACCGCGACGTGGCACAGAGCGACGCGTCACTGAAGCTCCGGCTCGAGCGCGCTGCGGGGGTAACGCGAGCGTTCGAGTTAGACGCTCTCCGGATGTGGACACTGGCCTTAGTCGCATAGTCCAGACAGTCGCTTCTTAGACCACCAGTCGCGGGCTGTGTATTGCTTGCCAAGCGCTGTGGGCCACAAGTCTTGTAGGTGCACGCGCGCGAGCGAACATTCATGACCGCGTTAGACCTTGGGCCTCCTCTTCTTTCCTCCGTCCGAACCCATGCGCGTCAAAGTGGGCCGCTTCGCGCGTAGCCATTTCACACACCGGCCAACTTGCACAAGAAACGATCCACCGTCTTTGCCGGAACCGGATATTTCTGGTGTTCCGACTTTTCAGGCCAGATCTGGACCCAGAAAACATGACCGGCCAGATCTGATGTCATGCGCAACATACCGGTACAAAACCGGTATCTTGTTGAAGTGACTGCAGTAGTCTGCTCAGATCCAGGTGGTGTTTGCAGTGGAAGCGCTCTGGTAATCGCGATGGGACCCGGGTCGTGGTTTGGACGTCCTTATTCCGGCAGCTGGAGGAGCCCAGACCCATTTGTCTTATCAGAACCAGAGGCGAACCGTGGTGGCGTGTGGCGGCATCTGCGTTTTCCCTCTACCTGCTGGAGCGTGCCACATGCAAAATGCACTAAGGATATCGGCGACGCTCCGTCGCCTTCTTGGTCTCTCTCCACATGGCCTCCACCCACTGGGTGTTCACCTGCCGGAACACTGCAGCTGGCGACGGCAATAGTGAGGAGGAAACTGGGCGTTCAGCTTTCGAGGTCTGTGCTGAAACCTCTGCAGCTGCCGAGGGGCTTCTCCTCAACCAGTTGGATTCCCACGTCAGGACGGAAGGCTGGCGATGAAGACGGTGTTGTTGAGACGCTCGGGTCATCGAGGATCGTTGGAGTGTGACCCCTGATTGGCATGGATCAAAATCATTCACGCTGAACGCATCGACCCTCGAAGACGATCGCGGGAGGAGGGAGCTGGTCCGTGCAGCTGTAGTTTCGTCGACCTCCAGGTGGGCTAGCAATCGACCGTCTTGTCGCTATCACAAACGAGACTTCGAGTGCAGCCATCGGCTCGTCCCTGCTGATTTGTTGTTTGGGGCCAGTGCGTGGCCTGTGCGTGAACGCCACTCGCTGGATTGCTGGTGCTGAATATTTGGGCTGGCGTTCAAAGACCGAGGCCAGCCGACAGCTTTCTCAACCCAGAGCAATCCCCTCTCGTCTTGCGTGCCATTCAGCCCTGCGAGCGAGAGCGACAAGGACAGGTCGGACCAAGCCAAACCGCCAGAGTGGTCGGCAGTCGCCAGTGCACCCGAGCCGTGTAGAGACGGCGTGCTCACCGCATCTCTCTCGAAAACCAAAAGCGCCATGGACGAAGTCGCGTTTGTCGAGTCGTTGTTCCAGCCCGAGTTGCGCTCGACGCCGCAGCCATCACCCACTCGGTCTCTTATGATTTCGGCGTCACTGACTCCTCCCTCGTCGTCACCCCTACCGTCCGCGTCGCCGTTGTCCCCTCGTCTCCGATCCTTCAAGTTCATGCAGTCGAACGGGACGCCGGCGGTCTCACCTGGGACGTTTCGCGTTGGCGTCGGCCCGGAGGAAGAAGAGGCCTTCCGTCAACTCCTCAACGAGCACGAGTTTGATGAGACGCTCACGATGGCGACTCCGTTTGAGACTATGGGCGACCATCTCCACGCGTCGAATCTACTGGAGCCCATTGAGCTGCCAAAGAACAATGTCACCGGCAGCTTGTTCGACCCGGCGTTCAAGGACGTCTTCCTTAGCATGGCGTCGCCTATGATGGCGTCTCCGTCCACGTACGGCCACCCAACGTTCAAGATGTTCACCCCGACTAGTAGCACACCGCGAGGGACGCTGATGGACCCGCATCGCACCCCACGGAACGGGCTCTACAACGACAACTTGATGGCGGTGCAACCCATCGGCTCAGCGTCCTCGATCGTTCAGTACCCGCCACCATCGACATCGATGAGTGCTATTGAAGCGCTCCAGCAAGCGGTCTGGAGCAACAACCCGAACGGCAACATTCAGCGATTGAACCCGAACAGCATCAAGGATATCATGCGAGCGACCACGGCTTCGAGAAACGCGACGGCACCGTCGCCGCTGGGCACGTCCCTGCCCATCCCGACGCCTCGCATGCAGTATGTTCTACCGCCAGCAGCTCCCACATGGGTGCCCACCGCGCTCCTGACGCCGACAGGACTGAGCCAAGCCGCGCCGGACCTGACTCGGAACATCTCAAGCAAGAAGTCCAAAGCCCGGAAACCGTCGCACAACTTGAGCGCAGCCTCATCAAGCGCCGCCGCGGCGTCAGCGCTCGCGTCTTCGCTCGGAGCGGCATCAGCGCCAAAAAGGAAGGCAACCACAACCGCGCGTCCGAAGGCAACCAAACCCACCAAGCCAATGCCCGTGGTTGCGCCTGCTTCTACAAACTCGGAGTCGGACGAGGCCGACTCGAAGGGCACCAAGGGCAAAAAGTGCGTCGAGGAAGGCTGTGTGAGGCGCGCGCAATCCAACTCGCGCTGCAAAGCCCACGGTGGTGGTGCGCGGTGCCAGTATGATGGCCCAGGCGGCTGCACGCGCAGCTCGCAAGGTGGCGGCTTCTGTCGCGCCCATGGCGGCGGCAAGCGCTGCGAATACCCGGACTGCACGCGCGGGCAGCAGCGCAAAGGACGGTGCTACGTGCACGGCGGCATCCGTAAGTGCCAGACCGACGGCTGCGAGAAGAAAGACCGCGGCAATGGCTTTTGCATCTCCCATGGCGGCGGCAAGCGGTGCGTGTTCCCAGACTGTTCGCGTTCGGTGCGCCGCGGCAACGTGTGCCAACTCCACGACGACGCCATGTCTGTCTCCTCGGCCACATAGTCAGTGGCGACGCGCCACGCCTCGGCGTCGAAGGGTGGGCCCCGTAATTTAAGTGTACAGTAGAGACAATCGACAAGACCTTGGTGTATATCTCACACTGGTGGGATGCTGCGTGACGACTCGGCTGTGACACAAGTGTAGCCATCTTGGCACCACTCGTTGGTCGAAGCTTACTGATAGAACACATTTTACGTCAATACACCACTGATATAAATTGCGATTCATAGGACAGGACTCAGTCTCAGCCCTACCCGCGATTGCTTGAGGGGCTGTGGCCACTTTTCTTTTTCACCAATGAGATGCTGTTACAGAATGATCTGTGCTCAGTTTCCACAAATCGCTGCGATTCATAGGGGTCTTCTATTCGCGTGCTTCCTCGTTCGGTTGCTGTTGGCGCCTTCATCGAACACGAAGGGGCCATAGCCCCCGCCTGGTGGCCAGAGGCGTCCACCACGCCCCAGTTTCCACCGGGTGGTTTTTGGACCGACGACGCCAACACTTGGCGAAGCGACTGCAGGTCCCCTTGAAGTGGGTTCGGGCGACAGGGGTCCAACAAAGCCAAGCCCAACATATTCAACGTTGGACGCCAACGAGGCTGACGACACGAGAGAGAAGGAATTCCCCATATTGCGCCACCTGCAAAATTCGTTCCCTTCCGCGCCGCGGCGTATGCTCGCCGCGCCAACGTCTCCTCGCTTCTTGTAACGCTCGTGGCCGATCGCCGACTTGTCGCACTACCCAACGATGTCCCGCTCGCCGTCGGGCGCCGCGCTCTCGCCGCGCTATGAGGTCCTCGGCGAGGAGTTGGACCAGGAACTCTCGCGCTCCTACGACGAGATTGTGGACGGCGCGGCGCGGATCCACCCGCGCGACAGTATTGACCGCCTCGTGTTGGACGTCGCCCATGACGACGACGACGAGGCAGATGACGACGCACACCACGCGTTTGTGCGGTTCCAGTCACCGCGCGGGCTCCAGGAAACGGCCGTGCATGTCGCCAGTCTCGTCAACCACCAACACCAACGAGTGGCGCGATTGTCCCCACAGCGCTCGCAATCCACGCGGTCATCCTCCCCACTACCGTCCCCAGCGCCCGCGCCTAAGCGTCCGGGGCTCCAGAGCATGCGATCCACGGCGCAGTTCCGCAGCCAACGCTTACTCAGCATGGCCAGCGACAAGACCAACGGCAGCAACCCGTCCACCACGTCCCACGAGAACGGCTCGGACCACTCGCGTTCGACCAAGCACTCCCACAGCAAACCCGGCCATAACCACGGCCACGGGTTTGCGCTGGGCGGCCACGCCCACGGCGGCCCGGGCGCGTCGCCGGCGGCCATGATGAACTGTCCGTCGTCCCATTACTATATTGATTCCCAAGGAAGACTCCAAGTGCGCCGCATGTGGTGGTTCTACACGCGCGTAAGGCGGTTCATGACCCACTTGCTGCCCGGCTTCAAGCGCGACGACAACACGTTTCTGTGTGCTCCGATGATCACCAACACGACGCTCATCCTCACGATCTACGTGCTGCGGCTGCTCGTCAACGACGCCGTGCTCACGGCACTGCTTACGCAAGGCCAAGAGAAAGAGTGCCACGAGTTCTCGAGCGAGTTTTTCGACTTTTTCGCGTTCTCGCTGCTGGGGAACGCGCTGCTGTGCGTCCCGGCGTTCAATTTGTCGTGGTGCAAGCTGTTCAAGCGTATCAAGCCGCTCTCCAAGCGAGAGCTGAGCCGTGCGCCCGTGAATGGCGGGCTGGGCATCGAGCCACTGGGGGGGATGGACGCGACCGGTGCGACGCCCGTGGCGGCCGCGGCCGCGACCGACGGTGCGGTTGTGCATGACGACGACCACCCCAAGCTCAAGAAGACTTTCCTGTTCACGGCCTGCGAAGTGCTCGTGATCATCGAGATCCCGTACTTGGTGTACATCTTCCTCACGATGTTCCTGCCGGCCGCGGCGTTGGCCGACTCAAGAGCCACGCATTCGGACCTATGGAGTGTGTCCGTGAGGTGCGCGAATTCGCTTCCCACAGGCGTGTTCGTCACGTTCGTGCTGGCCCAAGCGATCGGGATCATCGCGTATGGGCTCCGGTGGAAGCAGATCGTCCTCTTCCACCGCATGCACGAACACTTTCTCTACCAGCGCGGCTGTGTTCCTGGTCGAGCGCGGTTCGACTACGTCGAAGAATCGTTCCGCGTGTCGTGGTTTGCGTCCACGCACACGAAGCAAGTCCATGCCATCAAGTCGCGACTGTATCATGCTGCCAAGTACGGGGAGATCGACGGAGTGCGAGCGCAGATCGAGGCGGCCACGCTGCTCGATGGACCCGATTTCGCGCACAAATGGTACGAAAACACGGGCTTTATGGAGCGATTTTTCGGTCGGCGATTCGTCAAGTGCCAGCGCAACCCGCTCCATGTCGCAGTCGCGTTCGACAACCCAGAGATCGTGGAAGAGCTGCTGTCCAACGGGATGTTTGATATCCACCAACTCGAGAAGATGGAGCTGCTCAAGCTCAACATTGGGTGGATCTACCGCTTCTTCTTCGACGTTGTGCCGTTCTTGCGCATGTCCAACTACTCGCGGCACAAGACGCGTCTCGTGTTTGGGCCCGTTGGTCTCGTGTGCTCGACTCTTCTCACCCCGCTTCACGTGGCCGTTTCCATGGGCAACACTGACATGGTGCTGCTGCTTCTACGCTTTGGCGCCGACCCAAATCGCTCAGCAGAGTCGTCGCACCGCAAGTTTGTGACGCCACCACTCTTTTGGGCGATTAACAAAGAATGTACGCGCCTGCTACTGGACGCCGACGCCAATCCGGTCTTCGTGCCAGGAGAAGGTTACTTCCTGACACCGTTTGAGGTCGCCCGGCTCGTTGGGAACCATGCCGTGGCCATGGAAATTGAGAAATACGGCGGCGACGTCGCGCTGACTCCACTTCACGATGCCTGCGCGCGCGGCCTGAAAAAGGAAGTTCGGTTCTACTTGGAACACGGCGCCAATCCAGACACGTTCGGCGAAAAAGTTACGGGCTTCTTCCGTCGCACTCCACTGCACTGGGCGGCCATCCGAGGCGAGACCAAGGTTGTCAAGCTGCTGCTCAAATTTGGTGCCAACCTGGACGCCAAGGATGCCTTTGGGCGGACACCGTTGACGTGGGCGTGCCTCTTGAACCGGGTCAAGACGGTCCAAGTGCTGCTCAAGTACGGAGCGGACGTCAACGTGCGAGACATTCAAGGCGATCCGCTGCTGTGTATTTGCGCGGCGGGTACCTGCTCGAGCCCAAGCAGCGAAGCTTTCACGTCGGACGCCCACCATCGCGGTCACGATACGCATCGACGAATGACACGTACCGAGCATGAAGCCGCTGGAGCTGGAAGGAATGAGTTCACGTCGTCTCAAACGGCCAAGACGCTCGATCCGGATATTTTTGAGATGCTTCAGATCCACGGCATCGACATCCACGCGACAAGAGAGGCCAACGGAGACACCGCGCTCCATGTCGCGCTGCGCAAGAACAACGAAGCTACGGCGATTCTGCTCGTGCGTGCGGGTATGAGTTTGACGGCCGTGAACTTTGTTGGGCAACGTGCCATGGACTGCACGACATCGTCTTCGTTGCGATACGCTATCAAGAAAGAGGCCGGTCACCGAGATGTGATGATCAGTTATTGCCATTCGCATAGTGCTCTGGCTCGGAAGGTGCGCGATGCTTTGGAAGCGGCGTACATCACGACCTGGATCGACTCGATGGATCCAAGCGGCATTACTGGCGGCTCGGTGTGGCGGCAAGAAATTGCGCAAGGCATTCGGTCCAGCGCGCTCGTGCTCGCGCTTCTCACGCGGGATTACCCCGTGTCGCAGTGGTGCATGAAGGAGCTGGCGTTTGCGAAAATGCACAACGTGCCCATTGTTGCCATCCAGTGTGAAGATATGCAAATGACGGAGGAGCTCCAAGTGTATCTGTGGACGCGCCAGATTGTGGATTTCCGTCCGGCATTTGTCGAGCGCACTGTCGAAGTTTTTGAAGATGACAGCGACGACCACGCCAAGAAAGCCGCCAGCGGCCATGCCGGCACTGGCGACATGGACGACGACGAGGCTTTGCTCGCCGCTCAAGATCCGCGTGATGTAGTGGAAGGGGATGGTGCCGTGGCCAAGCCCAAGCTGGTCGTCAAGCACGAGTACGACGACGAGATCTTCCGCAACTGTGTCCGGTTATTACTGGACGGCATCCACGATCAGATCGAAGAGCATCGCGTGAAGCGTGTGCAGCGCCAGCAGCGCCAGAAAATGCTGCTGCGCGCGAGAAGTACCGTGCAAAACGATCTGCCCATGTCCAGTGAGGACGAAGACGACAACGATGCCTCGGACGGAGAACCCGGAGGCATTTGCGGCGTGCCGCCTCGGAACCATCGCGCGTATGACGACCGTGGGAACCGCGACGGTTTGTTACTGAATGAGCCTGTGCTCGCGTCTCCGTCCAATTCGCACGACAGAGGAGCCTTTGTGTTCATCGCTCATGGGGACTACCACATGCAGTTTTGCCAGCGCTTGCGCAACGCGCTCCAAAAGCAAGGTGTGCGGTGTATCCTCGATCAGTCCGTGCCGTCGATCCAGTATAGCGTCGGCATCCCGACAGGCGGCAACACATCGTCAAACTCCCACCAGGGCAGTCCACGTCAACTGCGCCGGCTTCAGTCCACGGCAACGAGCGCGGGTGGGTATGGATCAGGTAGCGACGTGGCGACAACGACGGCACAGGCACGACAACTCGCCGCCAAAGACGCGATCCTGGAATGCTCGGCGGTTATCGTGGTGCTCTCGCCCATCTCGTCCAAGTGCGACATGCTCGCCGACCAATTGGCGTTTGCCGAAGACCGCGGCAAGCTCATTGTGCCGCTGATGCTGTCGCTGCAAACCGTCGACCTGGCCAAGCGGTACACGTTCTCGCGCAGTGTCGTGCAGCACTTTAACGTCTCACTGGGCTTTGAACAGAGTCTCGAGCGGCTCGTGGTGTACCTCCAGCAGACGGCCGAGGCGATGGAGCGTCAGCAGCAGCACAAAGAGCAGGAGCTCCAGCACCAGATGCGCATGGCGCGACGCAAGGGGCGCAAGGAACGCGAGCGGCGCCGGCGTGCTCGCGAGAGCGGTGGTCTCGTGGGGGCTGAAGATGAGAGTAACGACGACGACGCGGACGACGTCGACGATGGTGCCTTGTCCTCGTCCCCTGGCTCGTCGCCAGCGTCATCGGTCCGATCGGCTGCGTCTCGCGTGTCGGGCGGGCGCGCGCTGTCTCCATCGAGCTTCAGTATGATCCCGGCGCCGCTGCCTGCAGACGGTAGTGCGCTCCCACCGACGATCCCGATCTTACAGCCATCGCGACAGCCAACTGCGGGCACGACAAGCGGCCACGGCTGGTCCGTGAGCACGCCGTCACCACCGCGAGAGCCACCGACCCACGACGGAGCAGCAGCCGAGGCAGGGGCCCCGCGCCAGCGCCACCACTTCGGCACGGAGCCGCTGTTGCGCCGCACGAGCAGTATCCAGTCGCCGTTGCCACGGGCCGATCGCCCGAGCAAGTGAAAACGGTTTCTCGCCTCTGTCCAAAACGCATGCACAGCACCTCTCGTCAGAACGCGCGACGATCATGGTCACAGAAGGAATGGAACGGAGAAGCGTCCATACACAAACGAAAACAAACGGGTAAGAAAATTGCGAAATGGAAATGCAGAAAACAACCACATGGTGGGGCGTGATGCTGTCTGTGCAGGCCAGCGACAAGCAACCAGCGTTTTCGTACCCGGTTGTTCGACGTGTGCAGGCTCTCTTTACAGTCGCGGCGCGCTCTCCAAGTGGCTCTTCTTGATCTTCTTGGCCACGGGATCGTAGTGGGTCATGCCCTGGCCACTGCCCACGACGCCGACGCGGCCCTGAACGCTGTCGGGCGACGCGAACATGCTCGTGCCGCGCTTGGACAGCGCGCCGCTCGCGCCTTTGACTTTGCCTTTGCCGCCTTGCACGGCCTTGTGCTGGAACGACTTCCAGTCGTGCTGCTTGAGGTTGTGGGCGTTGTCGACTTCGATCTGCTTGTTGAGCTTCTGGATGTGTTTGAACCGCTTGCGCTTGCGCTCCTTCTCGACCTCCGAGTCCGTGGGCAGCACCTGCAGGTTCTCGGGCACTTTGATGGCCTTGGCCACCACAGCGTCGCGCGGCTTGAGCGCCGCCGAGGCCGAGGCCGCGGCCGCAGCGGCCGCCGCCCGTGCCGCCGCGGCCTGCACGGCCACTGTCACCGCCACGGGTCTGTGCGTCGAAATGGTCGATGCAGTCACCTCATGGTCCACCGCGGCCGCGGCGGTCGTGTCCCGTGGCCGTAGGTACTCGTACGGTACTTCCTCCGAGTTGCCGTACCCATCGAACAGCACCTGGAAGCCGTGTTCCGTGCGCGCCGTGACTTGCGCCGTGTAGTACTGGGCGTCCACATAGTACTTGGCGCGGCACGAAAAGCCGACGGCGATCGCGTCCCGCGGCGGCAGTGTGTCTCCCCAGGCTTCTGTCTCCAGCTGGCGCAGCGACGCCGCCGGCAGTTCGTCTGTGTTGCCAAAGCCAATGTAATGGACATTGTACGTGCCGCGCGTCGTGCGCGCCTCGAGCCAGGCCGGGAACCACACGCCTTTGGACAGCGCCTCGCACACGGTGCCGACGCGGAACTCGGCCGTGGCCTCACTCGCGCTGGTGCTGGCGTTGGCGCTAGCACTTGCGCTGCGGAGCTTTAGATCGATCTACAGAGGAAGGCAGTGTCAGAGGCCATGAAACGGAGGCGTGGCCGGCATGGTGCGCACCATTTCCTGGGTGAGGCGGATGACCTCGACGAGGTCCTGCGCGATCGCGAGGCACTCGCTGTTCTCTGGGTCGCTCTCGAGCAGCTCGTGGATGCTCGTGAGCTGCTCGCTGAAGGTCACGAGCCGCTGCTGCAGCTCCGCGAGCCCGACGTCGTCGCCCGCCGCGTCACTCATTGGGGTTCCGATGTTTGGCTGGCGGATTGTTGTTTATTTCTTGGCGTGCCGTGGTGTGGTGCCACGTCGTGTGGTGTACTAATATAGGACGAGACCATTGTTCCACCAATAATTGTCTGTTTGGGGTGAGGGTCTTGGGTGGAGACAATCAGGACTAGTGAACACGAAGAGCATGCTGATGGTGATCTTAAGGCGCCTTGGGGCCGTTCTTGTTGGTGCTGACCGTTAAGCGGTGCTACTAGTACGTACTGCTGCGGTGGTTCATCTCCACAATCCAGAATACCAAATTAAAAAAGTTTTCACCATCCCAAACCGGTGAAATGGAGCCTAGTGGGGCTGCATGGCGGGGCTCTTCTCGGTCTTCACGCGCACGCCGTCGATCGACGTGGTCTCGTCGTCGGAGCCGCGCTCGAGAATGCTGACCGACCGGTTCGACGTCGACATGATCGACGACAGACGCCCCGGCCGTGGCTGGTACACAGGGCGCATACCGAACTGACCGGCGGGCGGCTCGCTGTACTGGAAGCTGCTGCTGAGGTGGGCCGAGTTCTCGCTGACCGAGCGCATGAAATCCGGCTGGTCGTCGTCGTCCAGATCATCTTCCATCATATCTTCTTCCACCAGCACGTCTGCTTCGTCGTCGTCGTCAAACTCGTCCGTGATGCGGCGCATCAATGTCGAGAAGTTGCCCAGCATTGCCTGCTGGAGACTCATATCCGAATTCAATGGCCGTGACGGTGTCGACGCTGCTGCCCCCGAGTTCGACGTCGAGCTGATAAACGAAAGGTTGAGTCGGCTAGCCGACGACGGCTCCATCCAGCCGCGGCTACTGCTGGTCACACTGCTTGTATCCCCTCCACCAACAAAGCTGTTGCTGCTTCCATGACGGCGACGAAGGTTCGCTTCCCCATGACCAAACGCAGACAGGGGTCCGCTCTCGTACGAGCTCAACGAAGAGAGCTGACTGAGGCTGAATGACTTGGGCAATCGGTTCAGCGACATGGTCGCCGGTTCCACCGAGATTCCGTAGATCTCCTCACGCAAGGTGCCCAGCACCTGGTCGAGCGACTTCTCGAACCCGAGCATGTCACCTCCTGTGAGGAAATGGTGGAACTCGCTACGCGATAAGCTGTACTGCATGTCGAGGCTGAACTCGATGGGGTTCACGACGATCGGAATGATCTTTTTCCCCTTGTCTTCCGCGAATGCGAGCTGGTCCCGTACGAGCTGGCTGCGCAGCGTCTTGTCTGAGATAATCACGATGAACGCCGAACACTTCAGAATTGCGTCCTTGGCGTCGTGGATGCGGCCAAGCATATCGTCATCGTCGCCCGCGCCTTCATCAGCTTGTGCACTGGATTGAATGCCTCCTTGCGTGCTCGGCGGCGAGTTTTCGTGGTTCCTGGAAGCTGAGCGACCGTAGCCATGGCGACGGTCAACGTAACAGTGTAAGCCACCTTCACGGCAAAGTGCACCGCAGAGGCGGCGCACAAATGTCGTGTGCGAGTCAGCGTGACAAATGAAGACGAAGTGCTGCCCGTCATCAACGATATCCTTCACATCCTTGAAAGTCTCGAGGACCGTGCCGTTCCCGGCCATCGAATGCTTTCGCTGCGAGGCTGGTCCAATGTCGCTGTTGGGGTTGTGGACGTAGTATCCGTTCTGGTTCAAGATGATGCTCTTCGACAAGTCGTTCAGTCCGAGTTCTCGGAAGTTGGGATCATCAGGCCCCATTCCGCCGGCAAAGCTGTTGACACTGAGAATTGACTCATTCGTGTCAAAGTAGTCTTGACCCTGGTCACTGTGCACGTCGTTGCCATCTCGGAGACCCCTAAAATGGGCCGACGAATACAAGAATCCTTCCCGATTTGTGCTCTCAAGCATCATTTTCTCCTGCAACATCGCAGCAGGAGCTCGTTCGTCAAACGGCTGCGAAGAATTCGAGAACGGTGCTACTCCGCCAATCGTCTTGGAGCTGCCTTGATGCCAGACTCCGCGACCTCGGCCAGCAGAACCACCGAGCTGCGTGCCTTGCAAAGTGTTGTTGAGAGCTGTGAGGTTGCTGTGGCTTGTGTTCATCGTGGATGCTGTCGCCGCGCGGTGAAGGTTCTTTCGCAGAATATGCTCCTTCCGCTTTTCAATCTCATCGCGAAGACCATCAAGCAAGAGCCGGGACTGCTGCTTGTACGCTTCATCGTCGTATTTGTACTGGATATCCCGTTCACCAACGCGGTCAATGGCTGCGATCGAAGACTCAAACGGAATGATTTGCCGTGTGTACAGGTAAACCTGAAGATCTTCAGAGATCTTCGCATTTTCGGTCGAGATGGCGAGAATCGGCGTTCCGACTTGCTTCGCCAGCGCTAGCTCCTTCATGCACCATTGTGATTGTGCGTAGTCCTCCGTGATAATACAGACCACGACGGCTGCATTTGTGACACCTCGCGCAATTTCTTCGCGCCACACTGCGCCACCTCCGATACCGCTAGGGTCCATCAGATCAAGCCAAGTCGTGATGTTCGCATCTTCGAGCGTCTTTCGAAGTTTCAGAGCAAACTCCTTGTGAGAATGCGTGTAGCTGATCATCACGTCTCGGTTGCCGGCAGCACGCTTGATCTCAAACTGAAGTCGAGTCGACGTTGTGCAATCGATAGGACGGAGACCTTGATGGTTCATGCGCATGATATCGCCACCAACACTGAGAAGCGCCACTGCCGTCGGCAAATCGTCGAGCTTGACTGCGATGTGCAACGCCGTGTCTCCCGACGACGGTAGTTGGTGGTTGATGTTGGCTCCACGGCTGACAAGCGCTCTGAACATCTCTGCCGTCGTACCCCCTGCGCACGCAGCACACTGAATCGGCGTCATACCACCATCATCGACGATGTTCGGATCAGCGCCGTGGTCAAGCAAAACCTTCACAGCCTCAACTTGGTTCACGCGAGCCGCCCAATGGAGCGGCGTCCGACCGCGAGCGTCCTGCGCGTCAGCGTTCGCCTTGGCGCCGAGCAACAACTCCACAGCATCGATTGCGCCATTGACACATGCCCAATGCAGCGGTGTTCGCTTATTCAAGCCGATGTAGCCGAGCTCGCCGAGACAGTCCGGGTTGACTTTCTTGCGGAGGAGATGTCGAATGCGAGTCGTGTTGTTCATTGCCGCGGCTGTGTGCAGCGGTGTGAGAGCGACATCGCCTCCCCAGTTCTCAAGGACCTGGGCCACGGCATAGTTTCCCCGCAAGTACGCCATCTGCAAAACAGTGAGCGTGTTCATGTGGCCTGGATCGGGGATCACGAGATGATTCGCACGAGCCGCGAGCAGCTCCTTGGTGATCTCCGGGTGGTCAGCCAGGAATATCGGTGGTAAGCGGGACTCGTGACGGAATGATGACCGCGAACAAACGTTGACGTCAGCGCCGTGCTGCAAAAGCCACCGAACAGCGTCCACACGTCCCGTCGACACAGCACAATGCAGTGGAGTGATGAGAGTCGACTTGAAGATCGAGGAGGCGCCGTACGAGTCTTCAGCAGACATGACGGGTTGCCGAATGAAGGATCTCGCCAAATACCAGAAGATGTCACCTGTGGAGAATCGGAACCGCGAGATCTTGTCGAAAGAGTTGATCGCGAAGTTTGCGCGGAAGAGCAGCTCCATCGCTGGGATGTTGCCATGGTACGCGGCCACGTGCATCGGATTCTTCGTGGAGGTACCGTAGAACCACAAGCGAATTTGCGCGTCCGGGTACATGTCCTTCGCAAAACCCGGGCCGAGATGGTTCCTTCCGATGCGAAGCGTACGCTTGAGTAGCCGGATGTCCCCAAGCTGGGCACCGCGGTACAGACGCTTACGCACGAACTCGACGATTTGCGATCGCGCGGGCGCAGCTCTGGGTTGGGTGGTGCCTGGCTTATCTGGATGAGCAGCCCGGGCGATTTCTTCTTGAACGCGCCGCCGGCGCATCCTGGATCGAAGCATGTGGGCCTTGACGTCGCCCGTCTGGTCGGCCTCGGAAAACGCGCCGAGCTGCATCTTGAGGTGTTCGCGGAACCGCATGAAGTAGCGAATCTCGACATAAATAAGCGCGTACACGACGATCGCGACGAATCCGAACACGTACGACGAGGCGTTGGTCGTGCACGTGAAGAGCTCACCGACCACAAGATGGTAGGCTGCTACGACGGCCATGAAGCCCGTGATGAGGAACAGTAGCACGGCGGTCATTTCGCAGACCTGGAGGAAGATTGTGCGCTTGACCTTCTGGATGCGACCGCCGCGACCGATGCGGTCTTCGCGCTTGAATGGCTCAAAAATCGAAAACCCGGACGCTGGCAGCCCGAGGATAATCACACCGGGCAGCAAATGGTACACGAACGCCGCGAGCGAGATCGTGGTCGCGCACGCGTCATTGCGCGAGAAGATGGCGGCGAACGGTGACTTAACAAACAACTCGCCTTCTTTGGTGACGTCGTCGTGGCTGCGGAAGCCATAAAAGCCGATTAACGCGACCACGTCGATCGCGCTCACGAGCTGCATGATGCGCAGCAAGCGGATCGCAAAGTACGAGTTGATGCGGTACGAGCCGTGGACGTACGACGGCTCCTTGGCGAGCCGCTTGGCGTTGGCGGGCCCGGTCGACGCCAACAACGCCGGGCTCTCGTTGCCCATGGTTGCCGTGATCGTGATGCCCGTCTCGAGCGACGTGCGCGGTGGGGTCGGGTGGCCGTCCTGCACGGCGCTCATGCGCACGGTCTCGCTCGTGCGGCGCGACGACAGGCCGTACAGCGCGCCGCCCCAGCTGCTCTTTCGTGGGCCGTTCTTCACGGCCGCCTGGCTGTACTCGATCGACTGGAGCGTGTACATCGCGTCGCTCGTTTCGCCGCTGGATGGCTGGTTTCCCCCCAATGCGGCGCTGGAGACGCGCCGCTGGCTGCGCATGACGACCGGCGACAGCCGCTCGCTCGCGTCGTCGTCGTCGTCGTACGGGTCATCGAACGGGTAGTCACCGTCGGCGCTGTTTGGGTCCGACTCAAGCGTCGTCTGATGGTGCATGCGCAGCTGCGCCGGCGGAGCGGAGGTGGACGGAGGAGCTGATTGAGGAGGAGGCGGAGGCGGAGGAGCACGCATTGGGGGCACCGCCGAGGGCGACCGCACGCGCACAAAGTCGCCGTCGCGGTCCTCCATGAGTACTGTGTGTATAGATTTCCCTTCCTTCGCTTTCCGCGCGGAAAGGTTTCCCTTTGATCCCTCCACGCGTGTGGTAAAGTTGGTTTGTTGGTGTTGGCGTTCGGACTTTGTGTTTTGTTGGGAACAATTTCCCACGACACACTTATAGGGATGCTCGCTCGAACCATCGGGCCGCAAGGTGTCGTAAAGTCGGAGCAAAACACGGAAGGCGTCAGCGCTGGGAAGGCCCATACGGTATTTTTAGCCAATGCGGAGCAGGGAAGAACGATGGCCGTGCGCAATCTACTCGTAATTTACCAGGACAGTTGATGGGACAAACCCAAGATGCGGGTAAAAGCTGCAGGAGGGGTGGCAAAACACCATCGACTGGAATGCGAGAAGGCATTCTGTTCCCATGAAGCTGCCGGTCGATTCATGCGCAGTAGAAGTTTCAAGAAACCATCGGCGAGCTGCTTTGAAGCACAAGAAGTGCGTGTGTTTTTGAATCCAACATATCCGTGCTTCCCACACCAAGTTCTGGGCGGATATCCTTGAAGCTGCAGGGCACGCGCGCCCTGACTGTAACACACAAACACACACACACGCATGTGTGGCCGTTTCGCTCACTGTTGCATCATGCCACCAACACGAGTTGACCCATGCTGACAACGAACTATCGTACATGTATGTGGGATGCACGATACTACCGTCGCTTCAAGTGCCCAAGAGCCCAGCATCTAGAACGCCCCATGCTATATGGAGGATCTTCGCAATTGTTTTTTCCGTGCTGAAAATGTGTGTTTACCTACAAATGAGTTGGGTAATCTCACCTTGAGCGTCCAATTGTGGGTTCAGATCCCCCAAATACTATAAAATCTGTATTTTACGGTTTGGCTGCCACCGTTGTCAACTGGGTTTGACGAAAATCCACTGAAAATGAGTCGGCACCCAGATCAAACTCTTCAGATAGACCAGGCTAGTTGGTGTGTAGTTTAGACTGAGATGGCTTGTGGATCGCAGAGTCTTGGGCACATTCTGAACCGCCTCAAGACGTGTGTTGCCTTGGCTCGAGTCGATCTGTGTCGCATACAGGAGGCCAAGGTCTCTTTTAAGAGACCTTGATTCCTATTCTTAAAAGAATAGGAATCAATTCCTATCACCTCGAATAGGAGTTTTGAAAGCCAGGATTAGGATCTCAGTCATCCGAGCCTCTAGAGACGTCAAATGAAAAGCCCTTCCGCTGAGGGATGCAATTCACCTTCTTGATGCTCGTCCGAACGAAAACTGGTTCAATGTGTTCGCGTACTCACGCAGGTCAAGCCCATTTCCATAGAAACAGTGCGATTTGAGACTTGGAATTTTGGAAATCCTCGGATTAGGATTTCAGTACTTTTGCTTGTCATATTTATTATTTCCTATTCTCAAGAGGCCTTGAAATACCACTTTTCGAAATTGTGCAATATAAATTGCAAAATTACGTTTAAGTTCCATTGGTACCATTCCATTGTAAGTCAGTACAATCCAAGTTGATCAACAACTGGAAGCGAAGCAAGAGCTCCATCATCATGATGCCCAGCAGCCAACGCGTCGGCGCGTCACGACCCCCTCCGTCTACTGTGAGCGCAGTGCGGCGAGGCACCCAATTCGGACTGACTGATGAAGACGCCGATGACTTTTATGATGTCGTCATGTCCAGCGACGACGAGGACGACGTGAGCGATGCCGACAACGACAATGCCGTTGAGACGGCTCGCAACACCTCGCTTAATGCCGCGTCGCAGCCACAAGACGAGGCCGAGCGGCTCGCCGCACTCTCGTTGAATGACACGGATGTATCGACGTCCAGCGCCATCATGCGACACATTGGCAGCATCTCATACAGCGCCGCGTCCGATCGTTCAGCAGCGTCTATAAAACCCTCAACGATCCAGTCTGGCGACGAGGAGTTTGTGCTGACGGAAGAAGAGCTGCAAAGCCACTCGAAGCGGCGGTCTGCACTGGAGATCGCGCTTGACGCGGCAACGCGCTCGCCCCCACTGGCTACCGACGCAGGCGAAGCACCGTTTCGCTTTGCTGCGGCGCGTGGGAAACCGGTGACATCGCCGGCGCCAAGTTCTTCTGTGACGCGTACGTGTGGCTATGAATCTTCCGGGGTTGAATGTTGGTGTCTAATGGTATGTATTGAATGCATGTAGCTTCGGCTGGCAATGCGCCACAGCAAAGCGAAAGCGCCAAACGCAAGCCTGGGATGCCCCTGGGTGGCGTCAACGAGGAGCTCGACAGCGACGACGAGGAGCTGTCGACCGAGCCCGACCCGCTCTACGACGATGCCATGGACGACGCTGACGAGAAATGGGTGCAGACCAACTTGCGTGCGTCCACGTATCCCCACTAGAAGTGGCCAACGAGTGCATGCTGACTCTTGCTGATGTTGTAGGTGGAGAAGGTGCTTCGGGGAGCAAGACCGACGCCACACTTTGCTGTCCGTGCTGTTTCGTGACGGTGTGTATGGACTGCCAGCGCCATGTCAAATACATCAATCAGTATCGCGCACGCGCGGCGATGAACTGCCGTGTCAAGAAAGACGAGATCCTGACGTACGCGAAATCCGGTGCTGACACGGGGCCGTCTCGACAGCAGCTGAGCTCCATGACAAAGCGCCATGCGACCGGCGCAGCTGCCTTGCTCGGGAAGGACGAGTACTTCGGAGTTGTCTGTTCGGACTGCGGCACGGTTGTGGGGGTGTACGACGCGCAGCAGGACTACCACTTCTTCAATATACTGCCAAGCAATTGCTAGTGGCATTGTGAATGGCGGTCGAGCGCAGTGCGGTTCTTCTCTTTATACCATTTCATTTTCGGGCACCCCACTTGTGTAAGGCGCGCTTTATTCCGTCCTCATAATATACCATCAAACGCAAAGGGGCCGGATCCTTGCCCGCTCCCATGTTTTGTTTTCTTCATCTCTTCGTAGTGCGCGTACATAATGAGTGCTGTTGTCCGGTTTTGCTGTCATTGCGCACTGCGCATCTCTGGAAAAGAATGTCGGGCGATGTCTCTCTGGTACCCTCATAGTTTAGTCTTCCACCCGAGTGATCCGCTGGAATTATTACCGCGTTCACGCGATCGCGAGGCCTACGTTTTGCACTTTGTCCGATAGCTCGGCCACCAACATCTCGAGCTGTTGGGCTGTTTGCGAGCGATCACGAAGCTGGAGAACTGCCAACGCGAGCTTCTGCTGCAAGTCCCGGAGATCATCCAACGCTGCCCGCACATTAAGTGACTCCTTCGTTGCAAGCAACGTACGCAGCTGTTCGACAATCTCCTCTGTCGTGGGGCGTTCCTCAGGGTCGAGCGAAGTCATTCGAAGCACCAGAGCCATCTCGTCTGGGAAGCGCTGAAGCGCGATCTGGGGAACCACGCCGTGGCGTACGGCCGTGAGCACTTGCGATCGCTCCATCATGGTCGAGCACGGGTAGCAAAGCTCTAGCAAGATGATTCCGAGCGCGAAGATGTCCGACTTGATCGAATACTTGGCGCTCTTGGCAACCGGACTCGCTGGACCTTTGGAACGGTTCCATGAGTACCCAAGCTGCTCAGGAGACGCGTACGTGAACGTGCCCAGCGCTGTGGTGTGGTCATCACCGATCGCATAGACGTGAGCTGAACCCCTGTCAGATGCAAGGTCCTGAGCATCCGACACGATCGATTTGGAGAGCCCGAAATCACCAATCTTGGGCACATCCCCGTGAATGAAAATGTTGTCTGGCTTGAGATCGCGGTGGATAACTCCAGCCTCGTGCATGTGCTGCACGCCTTGCACAACACCGAGGAGGATTTTTAAGCCTTCGCGATGCTTGGTGAAGTTCCCATCAGGGGATGTACGGGATTCAACACTTGCGCGCAGCCATGACGAGAGGGTTGAGTGCACCACCTCACCATCGAGCGCATTCTTCGCCGGCTTCTTCTGCGATTTCATGGTGACCCGGTTGATCAGGCGCTGAAACGAGTCGCTCTCATCCTCCTCGCCCCCACTCTCGCTGGTACTAAGGCCCGCGGCCGCCGATCCACAGAGCTCCATTTGGATGTACAGAACAAGCTGCGTCTCCGGCAGGTTCGAATCACCTGCTGAACCTACGCTATCATCTTCTCGGACGTCTTCTTGCACGCCCTCAAGTGGTCGACGCGATACAGACCTGAGCAGCTCATCCTCAGCCTCAGCGACAATAGACCGACTGGACTCGAAATGGATGCCGTCCATCGAGGTATCGAACTGACTGAGAGACGAGATCGAGTAGCTGTTTTCCGAGAAAAAGGATGATGCAACAGAACTCTCGCAGTCGCTGACATTGTCGATGGGCGCCTTCGTCTCTGGAATGTCCTTGGGCTCTCCAGTACCAACGGTGGACTCCACAATATCCTCCTCCAGCCACGCAGTGTGGTAGCGCACGACGTTGGCATGGATCCCCATCCCCGCCATCGCTTTCACCTCTCGTAGCGCTTGGTGGAAGGCGACCGAGTCTCGCTGTAGAGAGCGAGGGAGAGCAACCTTCTTGATAGCGTACGCACACCCGTCGACCTTGCTGCGGACCTTGAAAACCGTTCCTTGACCCCCTTCTCCGAGGATTCCGATGATTTCAAAGTCTTGCTCGAAGCGAGATGCGATGCTGGTGCTCAACTCCGCCGACGACGACGACGAAGCCCTGCGACGCGACGCCAACACCGCCGCGTGTTGCTCCTCTTTCACGAGTTCTCCAATCCCATTCCCCGGCTTCTGGGACACTTCTTCATCCGACTTCTTGTCAGCAACAGTACCCGCCACAGCCATCGAGTAGTCAGCAAACAGTGCGACGGGCTCAGACTCGACAGGCTCCATTTCCTCCACTTTGACAACCTTCTTCACGATCCTCTTGGTCGATGCCAGCGGTGGCTTTTCGTCTCGTCGCCCAAAGAAAGATGGGAGCCGCGTACCACGAGAGCCAATCCAGTCCGTGATCTTCTTCTGCTGGTTATACAGCGTCGCCGTCGAGTACTGATACGAGCCCAATAGGCCGTCTCGCACGGTCCCTACAGAAGGCGTCGCGCCCGCGGGGGACGGCAACGACGTGAGACCAGCGGAAGATACAGCCGACCCTCGACTGGCCATTTGGAAGTATCCGATGAACGGATTGGTCTTGTCAACACCGCTGCCGCGCTGCGTAACGTGGTGGTTGTCGGCTTCCTGCCCGCGCGCCGTCTGGATCACGAGACGACCGGGCAGCGGGTTCCCAAGGTGGTCACCATAACCAAGGCCCTTGAAGTCGCCGTTCACCATGGAGGAGATCGAGGAGCAGGAGGAAGACGACGACAGCGGCGACGTTGACACGGCGCTCAGCGCCAGCAGTGACGGCATGCCCGACTCCGTTGCGTCCGAATTGTTTACAGCAGCCGCAGCAGTGGTGTTGTCGCCCGACGAGAGCGACGAGAGCGAGGAGGAGGAAGAGGAAGGCGACATGTGGCGCCCGGTCAGGTTGTAGGCCGACGCGGCGCGGCGCGCGCCCGGCTGACGCGCGTTGTTGACATTTCGACCTAGCGCCAGCGCCGACTGCATGTGCCCCTGTTTGGTCCTAAACTCAAAAGTGTGGATCCGGAAGAGAGAAGAGAGATGGGAGGGGAGCGGAGCGCGAAGTCGATGGCTTCCCACGACGCTACTGGCTCACCAACCACCGTCACCAAGGCAGAACAGACAGACAGACCGGCGCTTTGGAGGAGACGACGGCACCGACGAAAGGAAGAGAGCAGAGGATACGGGATACGGTACGACGGGGTCTTCTTTAGACAAGCGAGCGCAGAGGCGGCGAGTAGATGTACAGATACAGACAGCAACAGGCGACGGTGGGTTTCCTTCCCCCTTTGATGTTCAAATGGCCAAACGTCCGACGTCCATGGGGTGGCCCCAGAGCTGACCAGCAGCATCATAAACAAGAACCATCATTCTGGCGCACGCCATCTCTGCGAAAAATACTGGCTATTTCATGCTTTAGTGGCATTATTTCATCCGAAACACGCTTTTTAGCAGTTGATTTAGGACATTTGTTCTAGATCAGGACAGAAAACCAGCTGGCGATGCGCACGCTTGGCGGTTACTGATTGGCCAAACCGTATCCGGATGAGTTTATCCGGACGAAGGAGCTGTGTTGAAGTTGCATTTCGGCACCTCTTGCTGTCGGATCCTTGTGACTG
>JAADXJ010000081.1:0-48490 GCA_023337735.1 Pythium biforme | reverse complement strand
TGCAGCAGCTTCGAGTTCTAGATTCTAGAACGTTGACGTAGATATAGATGGGCAGCATACCGAATTGCTTCCACCACAGCGTCTGCGAGCCGGCTGCTTATCGGCATTTGTCACCCCTCTCCCTACGTCGTCAACACGCACTTCCATACAGCAGTACAATGTGTGGGTGCGGGCGACGAGGATCTTGAGAGAGCGCTTAGACAAGTAGGGAACGTTCGTGCACACATGCCCAGCTTTAAGTTTTATCATGCAGAGCAGACTCCATTACAACGTCTGTGTGACGTCTCATTCTCGGCACATGTCTTCGCTGTATGTCTTTGCAAAAAACAAGACCTCTCAGCGGCGCGACATGTGGGTGCGGGCGACGAGACACTTGGGTGTGTGTTTGAGCAAATGCACAATCGTTGAGCTATGACCTCTTACCTTGCCACTATGCAGAACAAACTTCACCACAGCGATTTCAAATCGGCTCACCGGTGGCACCAACACTCGACTAAACTGCACAGAGTCGCACACA
The DNA here is from genome assembly GCA_023337735.1 of Pythium biforme. Taxonomy (NCBI): domain Eukaryota; phylum Oomycota; class Peronosporomycetes; order Pythiales; family Pythiaceae; genus Pythium; species Pythium biforme. The sequence continues at coordinate 47,973 of JAADXJ010000081.1, read as the reverse complement.
CAGCTCACATTCAAGCGCCAACCATTCGACGTCTTGCGCTCACCAGTTTTGACGCGTAGTGCCTTACCCACTCGACAATGTTCTGGAGGCAGACCACACTCGACGGATGGCTCAATCGGGCACCAGGTATGTGTTGTGACCAAGCGCGCCAATACCCAAATTACCTGTTCACGCTCTGTTTTGTGTGTCACGTGTGCTTTATCCAGGGTCATCTGTAACAAATCCAATCATTATCGTCGACGACGACGAGCTTTCGCTCCATCCGGATGTGTTACGTATCCAAGAACACCACAGCAACACCGCACTGAACCCGATCCTCATCACCGACAGTGAGCCTGAGAGCGAGGAAGATGACGATAACGAACTCCCCTCATACGTTCCGATCGGCTGGCCCCCTACTATTAGATACTGGAACTACAACAGAAATCCTGCCAAGATCAGGTTTCCCAACATGGACCTCGGCAAATGCGCTTGCTCGTTCTCCTGCTCGTCAGGCAAGTGCGCAAACGCAAGCAGCGCAGTGTACTGCTGCCCATACAACTGCGACGTCGGCCCCGCGTGTGGCAATCGCCTACAAGACTTTGTATCCCTACTGATCATGCCGTGCATTAAAGGATATGGTGTCTGGACCGCGATTGACATACCGCCGGGCACAGTTCTTGGTGAGTACTGTGGCAAGATCATCCCAGACTCGAGGCTGACCACGCAACGCATCCGTCGCGGCTTCGTGATGGAGATGAAGTCTCGAAGCAAGAACGGAGAACCAGTGTTCATCGACGCGGCTCCTGGCGGCAGCCTGTGCAGGTTTGTCAACCACTCTTGCTCGCCGAACAGCAAAATCGAAGAAAGAGCCTTCCGCAGGACTCGGAAGATGGTGATTGTAACGGAGAAGAATATCTTCGCCGGCGACGAGGTCACCATCAAGTACAATCACCACGTCGACTTTACGTGTCTCTGCGGAGAGCCCAACTGCATTTCTCTGGCCAACCATGCTTAAAACCATTCCAATATACGTTTGTGTGCTCTTTCGTCTTCCTATCGCCGCATCACTAGCACTATGTGTGTTCTCGAGACTCAAGAGAGGCCATCAAGCTCTTGTTCTACTCGAGCGAGCGCTTCGCGCACGGGACATCTCGAAGCGAACCTACGGCCGCTGCTGCTGTGTCGATGACGTTGAAGGCGCCAGCCCGCCGTGCAGGTTCTCTCGCCGTCTCTCCACTGCCAGCGCTGCGTCTTTGTATGGGAGGAAGGATATGCGACCTCGTGCGCCTCGGAGAGTGCTGCGCGCCGTGAAGCGCAGCACAGCATTTTCCGCAGTGACGTCGCATCGCACTGGTACGCGTCTGCGATGCGTGTACAGCGCTGTGGATTCGTTTCGACGTGGCTGCTCATCTCCGCCAGGGGTTTGCTTTGCTGCGCGTTCGCCTGGCGTCCGGCGATCTCGATGGTCGCGCGCGGCGGCCACAGCCACGGCCACGATTACGTACACGGTCAAGCGCCTGTGCCTCTGCTTGTGCCAGTGTCTGTAGCGGCGGCGGGTTCGTACTGGCGACCATGTGCTTTAGTCTTCGCATGCTCGGCATGGTCCCACACGGACTCACAGAGCGTCTATCCAGAGACGTGAGAAGCGCGAGCGGATCGGCATGCAGGAATCGTTCTGTCTGGTGCTGCCGCGAGTTGGTGTCATTGTCGGCGCGCGGCGCGGGGCCATCCATCTCGAGCGGCGTCTTCGCGGTGCAGTTCAAGGACACGGTCCTCCACGGCTACGTGGACCCGGTCAGCCTCCGAGAACTCTCAGCTTCGCTTCGAGAACTTCAAGTATTGTTTTAAGACATTTCTTCGGAAGAGACGCATTTCCTTGAGATACTGTTTTAAGCCATCAACACCTCACTAAGTGCGGGAAAAAATCGCTAAGTGCGACATGATTCGGATGAGGATAGCGGACATGCAGGTTTCTTTCATTAAAACAAGGTCAACGCATTCTATCGAACGATCTACCATTTGGAAAGGTAATACGTTTACGCAGGTTTCCTTTCCAGGTCACCAGTATCTGGTGTGGCCCACCTGAATGTTGTGGTTCCCACACCACGGACTCAGAATGGCGCCTGAGTATCGGACAATGTCCGAAATTTCAAACCACGGTACTCGCCAAAAAAATTGGCTTTTCCACGGAATATGTTTTATTGCGACGCTTGAGCTGTTCATGAGTGAGTGGGAATCAGTTATTACCTTTCCTACCCACAGTGAGTACTGAGCATTGCATTACAGGGGTTCATGAGATTAGGGAGGTTTCAGGGCAATAGTGGTCTGCCATAAGCTGGGTCCCCCAGCCACTCTCCGAATAAATATTATATTTGGGGGAAACGAGGATCCTACGCTGCTAACTCGACTCACTACGGCTGGACTACTGGTGTCTTGACTACTTCCTACGCTCAAGGGGGGACTAGTTGTGCGTGCCCTTGATGCCTCGCGCCGCGGCGAAGATTGTATGGATCCGCGGGAGGACTTGTGTACATTCGCTTGCATGGAGGGAATGTGTTGGCTTGTGGTGCATGGGGGTGGCGGGAGATCCGGTCCGAAATTGCGACGGAGCAGGAGGGGTTGATGTGGACATGAGGCACGGACAAACAAACGACTGGTGGGTGGGAGACGACGTGATCGCTTACACGTCCTTGGACTTCTTGGCCTTGGTCGCGCGCTCGCTGTTGCCTCCGGCCTTGCGCTTCTGACCGGTTGACGGCGCAGGTGCCTGGACTTGTTGTTGTTGCTGCTGCTGCGGTGGCTGCTGCTGTTGAGGCGACTGGTGGTAGTTGAACGACGCGCCGTTGTCCCCATGGTGCATCTGGTTCATCATAGACGGGTGTTGCATGGGCGGTGCGAGCCCTCGGGCCGGTGGGTACCCCTGCGGTGCGTACGTGGGCTGGTACATTTGCGAGTGCATGGCGTGCTGCGGCATCATCCCGTGGGGCGCCATCATCTGGTGCTGCATGACCGGCTGACCCATGGGCACGGTCGGCGAACCCTGGCCGCTCTGGCCGGGCTTCATGTACAGCGGGTTCGCGTCGAGACCCGTCGACGCCTTGCGCTTCTGGCGCGCGAGCACGCGGCTCGAGCCGACCTCAAAGGCCGTCGACATGCCCGAGCCAATGCATGCGTAGTAGCGCCGCTCGCCCGACATGACGAGCACGAAGGCCTCGAACTGCACGTAGTACTTGACGTTGCGGCGCTTGCACTTGCCCTGGGTCATGTCCTCCGTGTACTTCCACACCTTGGGCTTGAACTCGTAGCAGGCCGTGCTGCCGTCCTGCTGCACAAAGTCGGGCAGGCGTTCGCCCGTGATCCACTGGTCTTTCATGCCGTCCATGACGTCGGGCTCAACCATGCGGCCGAGCATGCACTCCCGAATCACGGCCTCCTCAAAGGCCACGGGCACGTTCTCGAGCGAATGGACGCGGCCCAGGATCAGGATGTCGTCAAAGGACACGCTGCTGTTGAGCGTGACCTCGGTGATGAGGCTGCCGCGACACTTGCCCCACATGAAGTCGTGCTGCTTGAGGTCTTCGATCTTGATCGACGAGTAGTCTCCAAAGACCTTGCAGGACGGGAAGCACTGCAGGTTGCGGCGGCCGTTGCGCCAGTACTTGGTCTTGAGCGGGGTCTTGACTTTGATCACGGCCTCTTGGCTTGCGCCGCCGGGCGCCACCACAGGCGTGGGCGCGTAGTCCACGGGGCCATGTGGGCTGTACGACTGCGGCTCGCGTTCGCCGGCCGCCTCCTTCTTCAAGCTCTGCGCATCGAGCAGCGGCGGGAACGAGTGGTGGGCCGCGCTGGTGTGGCTCATGTTGTTCATCGGCGCACTTGCGGCGTACAGGTGCGCCGGCATGTTAGTGTGAGCCTGGTAGTGGGACGACGGGCCTTCTGGCATCGTGTGGTACGCGCGGTCGGTGCCGTGGTGCGCGTACGCCGACTGATGGTACGCGCGGTCTTCGACACTCTTGGCCGGGTGCACGTGCTGGCTCTCGTAGACCGACGGGTGCGGCGAGTGGGCGCTGTAGCTGCCCGGGTACGTCGGCGCGCCCGCGTAGCGGTGGTCCTGCGGCGGCTGCTGCGCGTCGCCCTTGCGCATGCCCATGTACTCAAAGGGCAGCGGGTCCGCGAGCCCGTACTCGTCGGCGCCCTGCGGCTTAGGCTGGTGGTACTGCGCGTACGCATGCGGCGGCGGCAGCTGGCCGTACGCCGACGCGTAGTGCTGCTGCTGTTGTTGCTGTTGCTGATGGTGTTGCATCGCAGCGGCGTGGTGGTCTTGGTAGGCGGCGTTGACGGCGCGCGGCGGCGCGTTGGTGTTGATGCTCGACGGGCGCTTGGCGGTCGAGACGGAAGTGGCCGCAGCGGACGTGGCGATCGCGGCCGAGACCGTGGCGGCGGACGACGGGACGGCCAGAGGCCCACTGCCGATGGCGTCGCCGTGATACGTGGGCTGCGAGTAGAGCTGCTGCAGCGTCATGCCCACGGGCATCTTGGTTCGTGTCTTCTGTGGATGTGGGTGGGTGGGATCCGTTCGCGCAATGTGCGTCTTGTCTTCTGTTGGCTTTCCGTTTTTTGTTGTTGGCGTTGTTGGCGTTGTTGGTGGGATCCAACTGTTTCCAACACGAAGAGAGCGGAGAATGAACAGGGCAACCGGGGGAGAACCAATAGAACAGCAGTCGGTGCCGGATGGAGGGAATCGAAAAGTGGCGCTCTGTTGTGCTGGATTTGTCGGATGTGCAGACGAAGATCGACAGGGGGACCGCGGGCGTCCCTCGCTCCCTGGCTTTGAGTGGACCGGCCGACGAACGCTGGGAGCTGAAATGGCGAGGTGACTGCCGGCCCACTGTTTCCACAGCGGAAATTCCTTGAACACGAAAGGCCACAAGAGTGGCACTGGTCACCGGGACACACCAGCAGGCGCCGCACAAAAACCGTCAGATCCTGACTGAGGGTGGGTGGGTCAGGGGAGTGGTCCGATTGTGGGTACGATTCCAAGCTCCATAGGAATTATGCTATGTCATTGGACATGAGGTAGGCTTTTGAGAAATTATTGAATTCAATACCTATTGGATATGACAATATAATGTGTGTTAGAGTCGCATAGGTTCGTTTCAGCAGAAAACGAACCACATACCCTCTGTTAGTCAATGTAACCATATCTTGTTCTGCAGAGTCGAGTGGGTCACGCCCGCGTGCTCCCTGGGCAAGCTCGGTCGCCATGCGCCAAAGCGCTTCGTTGCGGGGGCGAATGATTAGAATGAACCTACAGAGAACGACGGAGCTTAACGTGCTCGAAAGTTCACACATTATGATACAAATCCAAGTCAAAAGGTTGAAAAACTACGCGCGTTTCAATACATCATTCTCTGTAGACATCTCTTGCCCCTGAAACCGGACTGTGGGCTTCCGTGACAGGCGTTTTTTTATGCTTGGTTGGATGCGCACCTGTGCGTACTTTGAACATAACAGGTTTTGGATTTCTTGAATCCGATGATAACCCACAAACCACCTCTTGTTCAATTATATAGTGTAATTCCCTCCAACGCGTCCCATCCGAATCCCGAGCAGCCAAATCCACACAAATGGGCCTTTCTGTGGGACTGCGGTCCCTATGGCAGACAGCGTTCGGCGAGTTTCTTTTCATCCAACTGGCTCAAGCCCGTCACACAATAGATTCCATTCTCGAAATCTCCCCAGACACCAACGGGCCGCCGCCCTGTCTCCTTCAATTACTATAGCAAACGGCAATCGTGTCGCCTTTGATAAGGCCACAAGCACGATGGAGAAAAAAACAGTGCCAACCGTGGGATGGGCGTCGATGATACTGCGTAGAAACGAGGCGCCATTAGGCGTCGCGCCAATCACGAGACTGCAACTCTTTGATCTGCACAGTGGGCCTCCCACCCTAATCCCTCTCAATATTGTGATGGATTCAAGAACAGGCCGGGCGCTGCGCTGGGATCCATGGAACACGCAACCTGATAAGCGGCTCAGACTGAGCCAGACCAGACGGCGAGAACGGAGCCAGATGCAACAGGAATCGGGATATTATACCCCAAACAAGATCAACATGAGGGCCAAACCTTACCCTTTGGGGCTTGCTGTATTGCGACCACCAGCATCTGGAATTTAGCTGACTGGAGTTCAGGCTGTTAGTCCACGTGTCAAGCAAAGAACCACTCGAGTCACAATCGTGGAGTTGGATCCTGAGGTGAGTTTGTTCATTTTGACGAGTGCGGTTAGGTGCGGTATTCCCGCGGGAACGGTGCAAAACTCGAGATGGACCGTCTGGAAGTCGGAAAAGTCGGCCCGTCTGTCGATTACTGCCCAACTTATGGGAGAAGCTGTTTGCCATGTGGTTCAATCCACAGGCAGCAGGCACAGTGGGAGGTTCTTACAGATTGATCGCCAGTTCTCAAGCAGTTTACACTGCGAGTTCACCATTTTGACCGGTGGTGAGCCCTGGAACTCGAAGAGTTCAGCCACAGTAGCACCAATGTGGACATTCGAACTGGAGTTGTCCCATTCAGTGCAGCGCTCCACACCATGAGTCGTCGCAGAAGGCAACTGTGGTGTCCTGTTTCGTTACTCTGGTCAGCTCGAATGCAATTTGTGGCACGAGTCCAAAGCGATATACAGGCAGTACTCTGAAACGTGCGTGGTGCCGCAAATGGTCTCAGCAGTCACGAGTGAGAAAGTGAGAGTCGGTGGAGGTTTTCTGCGGTCCAAACTTTACTTCTCCAGGGGACCAGTCGGGTTGCAATCGACGCCCCATCCAAATCACAAGGAAGGAGGGGCAAAACTCACAATTACAGCCAAGCACGCCAGCAGCCTCGACGATCGGACATAAAAAAGCACGCTTGGAAATCAGAGATGGCGGTCCTGCCGCTGTGAGGTGCAACTGCTTAAGGTGTGCAGAGGCGGGGCGTGTCCCTCGCGCGTCGTGCCTTCGCACGCCAAGGCCGTTCGCTCTCGATGGTGAAGCGCCACCCAAACTTCCTCCCCCACGAAACACGGCAAAAATCCGTTGTGGGCGAGTGGATGACGGAACGGCGTGGCGTGGCCTCAGCCGGCGCAGAACATGATGTGAGATTTGAACGGGAAGATCGGCCCGATCGGCTCCCTACTGTCACAGTAGTGCACCGTACACGTGCACTGTCGACTGGCGTTCATCACGGGGAATTGGCGGTGGATAAGCTGCTGGCCCACGGAGAACTTTACGGCATTCATCCTGACTGGTCATGAGGCCTGACATGATGATCGGCAGGCAGTCTGACGGTCTGACGGTCCGCACTGTACAGTATCGTATGCCCAATCAGGCTCGTTTTGGTGGAGAGGCAGCGTGCGCCTGTGCTCCTCCTCACTTCTCGTGAAGAGGAGTTCCTGAAGTCCATCCTTCATTCCCGTCTTCGTGATGCGAGCTGCTTCGATAAAGTGGGACCGGTTTCTGGACGACTTTTCCGGAGAGTCAGTGCATGACAACACTGCGGTCTTCCTCGCTGCGTCGATCGATTTTCGATTCGATCTGGATCAGATTCTGGTCCGGGGGATCCGTGGACCACGGCGTGGGAGGGCACCACGTTCCGACACGGCATAGATCAAATCAGTGTGCCTGCGCACTGGTATTCAACAACATTAAAATGCCATGGCGGAGCGTCCGCAGTGTCAGCTTTGGGGTATGTAGGGGTGGACGTCTAGATTGGTTGGGCTTGGTGCTTCTGGTGGAATAAGTTACGTGGGTGAATCCGAGGATGTGCTGTCCACGGTGGTAGCTCTGAGCCTGTGTGCACGTGCCACCATCCGCCATGCACGAGTGTCAAATGCTGTCAAGGACGTCCTCAGCCAACGTTGGATGGACAGGTGGTACAGTACAGTACTTACTGTAGTTGTCGTCACGGGGAGACAGATCATCGAGCTGCTCGTCACCCTTCGTTCGATGCGAGCATTGCGGCCTTGAACTCCTGGATCTCGCGTTCGCGACGCTCGGCTTCGTCGCGCTGCTCTTGGCGGCGCTTGGCCTCCATCTCTTCCACCTCGACCACGTGGATGCGGTGGTACATCGAGTTGATCGGCATGTCCTCAAAGTTGACGGGCGTCTTGGACGGCGATGTAGGCGCCGGAGACCGCGCCGGCGACGCTGCTGCCGATGTCGAGAGCCGATCACGCGCGGGAATGAAGGGCGCGTCGCGAGACTCGTGGATGAGGTCGATGGGCGGAAGTGGGACTGTCGCTACGGCCGGTATCACCGGACAGGCTGTCTTCTCCGCTGGTCGTACCGTCTCGTGGTCGACCTGATTGTCTTCCTGGTCCTCGACCGCGATGGCGACGCAGTCGTTGTTGTTCGACTCGTGGTCCGAGCGCTCGATCGCGCAGCCGTCGCCGCGGTCCATGAGCATGTTGCTCGGCGCCTCGTGCGCTTTCGCGGCGACATCTTCGTACACTGAAATCGTCGCGCTCGTCGGCCGCTCGCTCAGCGTGAAGGCGATGTCGATCTTCTCCGTCGGCGGGTACTCGTTGTAGCTTGACAAGTCGGCGCCCTTGCCGGCCTTGTGCTTGGACGGACAGCAGCCCATGGTCGTGTCAGTAGTGGTCTTTCTACGTCGGTGGTTGTTAGTCGTCCGTTGGACCCACACCACAGGAGAGAAGGGGGTACCAGGACGCGCGCTCTATGCCTTGGTCGCCGCGTGTGCTCCGCGTTCCATCCGCGAACGTGCGCGCGCGTGGTCTATCGCTTGTCCGATGCGATGCTTCGTCCAAGCCAAAACACTTAGCGTCGACCCCGTCCCGTCCTGGTCGCTTTTCTTGGCACAGCAGCTTCGATGGGAAACTTCAACACCACGCCGTCCACTCTTGCGTCCACTATGCCTCTTCAAATCAGCCAATCAAATCACCTACTTCGTGGACATGTCAGTGTTTTAGATTCGTAGTGACACCTAAGTTCGCGCTTTCTCCTCCTGTTTTCACTCGCCCAGGAACAATGCGACGCCGGCAAGGACCCAGCGCGCGTGGTCCCCACCGATGGGCAGCGCGATCTCCACGAGCATGCGCTCGCGGCTCGTGGCGTAGTACAATGGCACCTTGATGCAGCTCTCCTTCGGGTAGATCTCCTCGGCGTCGTCGCGCGCGTACGCCACGTAGCACGGCGGCACGGCCACCAGTTCCTGCGCGTCCGCGATCGCCTCGACCAGGTTCCCGCCGTCGAACGACGCGCCCTGCAACAGCAGGTTCGAAATCTCGAACCACTCGAGCTTGGAGGTCTTGATCTTGTCTTTCTCCCAGCACGACAGCAGCTTCATGCCGTCCATCGAGCACTTGAGCTCCCGCGCCGACTGCTGCCGCAGTGCGTTCAGGAACGTGCCGGGATGGAGCAAGTCCGACAGGTCCAACCCGCGCGCCAGTAGCTTGCCCGACGACGACGCCTCCTGCCACTCGAGCAGCGCGCGCTTGCGCAGCGCGAGCGACCGCAGCCACACCTGCGCGCTCTCACTCGCGTCCCACTTGGCGCTCCACTCGCGCGGCACGAGCCCCTTCAAGAGCGCCGCGCCGACCGTCTGGATCACCGGGGTGAGCAGGCCCGTGCCGTAGATCACTTTTTTCAACCCTTGCAGGCTCTGGTGGACCTGCAGAATCAGCTCGTGCGCGTACTCGTTCTCGAGCGACACAAACGCGTCGGCTGGCGCCATCGTCGTCAAGTTCTTGCTCGAGGAACCGCTACTCGCGGCCGTGCCGCTGCTGCTGCCGTCGAGCGAGAGATTGGTCGTCCACTTGGACCAGCTCTCGAGCAGCGGACCGAGCTGCGCGCGCCACTTCTCGCGGTCAAACTTGTCGCCTTCTTCTTCGCTGGCCGAGAGCATCTTGAGCTGCGCGATGACCTCGCTCGAGAGCGTGCGTTGCATCGATCGCTCGATGTTGTCGGGCAGCCCGAACACCGCAGGCGCGTCGCTGTCCGGCAGTCGGTCAATCAGTTCCACGAAGTCTTCGTGCTGCGTCGACTGCGGCATTTTGATGCCGCGCAGAAGACTCTTCTGACCCGACAGGAAGTCGCCGCTGAAGTATTCGCTAATGTTGCAGCGCAACACGCGCAAGTCGTACGGGTTGTCGACGCGACCGCCGTAGATCGCATTCTCCATGAGACCGTGGAGTGTTGCCCAGTCAATGCCGCCACCGCGCTCCGACGACCCACTGGAAGTCTTGCACCCGAGCTCGATCACGTTCGTGCCCGCGCGGAAGTCACCAAACGAGAACTCGTAGAACTTGGTCCAGCCTTGCGGGATGTACGTGCGGCGCTCCTGGAGAAGCGCGTGGAAGAGTGCCAGCAAGAACAACAACTGTGCTCTCGGCAGGGAGCCCCTCGCGATGAATTGAGGGTTCCACGCGGCGTAGGTGCGCTGTAAGTTTTTCTTCAAGCCCGGCGGCGACTCGAACGTGATCTTGATCGACTGCTCGAGGAGCACCAGTGGAAACGAATCGTGCGGTTCAGTTGTGAGCCACAGGCGGAACTTTGGGTTCGCCTGCAAGATGTTGATTTCCTTCTCCAAGACCGGCAACCAAGCGACCACCAAGTGCAAGTTTTGCAGGCACAGCCACTCGCCATGCTCGCTTGCAGACCGCAAGAGCTTGAGCGCTTTCTCCTGCTGCCCGCCACCCATCGCGACTTCGAAATAGTGTTCGCGTCCGACCACGGCAGTCGCAACCTCCTCGAGTTCTTTCGACGGATCCGCACCAGCAGTCGTCATCAGCAGTACAGGCGTCATGTGGCTCGCTTCATCGAGCGCGATGGCCTTGAAATCGAGCGGTGGTGGCGTCAAGGATTTGAGCGCCATCACACCACAAATGAACTGAATGATTGCGCTTTGCAACCGATCGGGACGCAGCGCCTGCACGACGAGAAGCTTCTGGAAGGCTGAGAGCCCTCCTCCTGAATTGGACTTCTCCATCTTGGCATGAAAGGCCTGCTCACACTCGGGGGATTTCGACCAGCGGATCCACAGATCAGTGCTGTCAAATTTACACTGCTGCGCGAGCCGTGGCAGCGTTTCCACGAGCCGAGTGAAGGCCTCTTTGCGCTCTGGCGACGCCCACTCGGGCAGCGCGACGTTCGACTTTTCGCTGCTACTCACGGCGTCGCCGCAGAACACTTCGTATTCGTTCTTGTCAAAGCACTCAAAGTGCATGCCGTGCACGAGGTGCATGCCGAACATCGGTCGGTGCTCCTTGAACAACGCGCGTCCGACGAACATGAGAACTTTGTACTCGAGAATCGGAATCAGTCGGTTGATGCGGTCGCGCGTGTTGGCCGATTCCATCTTCGTCCCAAGCGTCGACTTGAAGAGACCGAGGAAGCTTGCCAGCGAGAAACGGTACATGTGGTTCACAGCACTCAGCTGCTTCACAAGGAAGAACATCTTCGCGCCTTCGTGGGCAAACGGTCGGTACGTGTCGCGCTTTTCGTCAAGCTCTTCGGATTTCTTCGCCGATCGTTCAAGTGCCTGCTCAATCTCGGCACTGGTGGCTTTCGTCTTGGTGAGCGACTCGATGAGGATGACGTTTTCAAGGATATCACCTTCCGAGGTCGCGAGGGCTTCCACGAGTTGCTTTTCGAGCGTCGCAAGCTGCACTTTGCAGTCTTCTTCTTGCTTCAGCAGCTCGCTCTTCTCCTGTTCGAGTGCTGGCTGCTCATGCTGAATCGTCACACCCAGCAATTGACCTTCGAGCCCAGACTTCGTAACTGTGAAGTTGACGACGTTGACGATCGCGAGCGCGTCAGGAGCAAGCGGTGGAGACGGATTGCGGGTGACCAGGAACAGTCGGAAGTTCTCGTTGTAATCGACAACCTTATCGCCCAACGCTACGACGTAACGCGGGCCTTGGTGGATCAAATCTTTTCGAACCAGCGGGTACAAGTACGGCTCCACAGCGTCGACTTCAAGGATCACAAGTGTGCGGCCAAAACGGACAGCCTGCTCCACGGTGTTGACGAAACGCGAATCCTGGGCTTGCAGCAGAGTTAACGGACGAGTCGTGTCTTTTTCAAGCTCGGCCTTCAACCACGCAGTCGATGCACTCGCTGGATCGATGATGAAAGGGCACCGCTCGGCACACGAATTCACAACCACCAGTGCGTTTTCCATCGAGAGGTTGTCGGCAGGAAGCCCCATGCTCTTCCACGTGAGCAACTCGCTTTCAGTGCTCATCAGCTTGCGGTACTCGAAGCCTCGCGATGATGACGAGGAAGACAATTCCACCATGTCACGCTCCCATTCTTTCGTGACTAACTCGCGCACATCTTCGGAGCATTTCCCCAAGAAGGTCGTAAATGCAGCAGCCAGCAGCATGCGCATCGGAAGGTCCGACTGACGCAGTTCTAGTTCTTTGACCTGCTCTGACCATCGCTTCTGCTCGCCACTCAGCTTCGAAAGCAACCCCTGTGCTTTGTTCAGAGTGCTCTCAGCTCGCTCCAGGCCAAACCGCAGCTTCTCGGCCTCGGCTGTCTTCTCCGCGAATTGCGTCTTCATGTGCGCGACCTTCTTGTCGATCTTGGCCAGGTCTTCTTCGTACTGGTGCAGCTTTTGCTGCGACGTTTCGAGTGATCGCTTTGCCTCTGCGAGATCGGCCTCCAGAGGCTCGATCTTGTTGAGCACCATCGAGTACTTCAAGTTGGCTTTCACCCAAGTGGCGAGGGGTGATGCTGCGACACTCACACGCGTGATTGTGTCATGGTCGAAGGAAGACGCCTTGCTCTTCACGAGCTTGCTGACGGCCTTCGAGATGTCGCCCGTGATACGGTGAGCATCGTAGTTCAAGATGTCTTCCTTCACACCACGGTTGCCCAGGAACTTCTTCATCGAGTTCCATGACGTATCTTGAATGCCCAGCAGCATGAGCACAGCGGACAACACGTCATGGATTGGCTCTGGGGGCATCTTGAGCGATCGAATTTCGTTGATGTTGTCGCTCTTGATGTTGCCCACGGCTTCTTTGGCGGACTGCAAGATAGGCGTGATCTCGCTCAGCTCGACCTCGATCTCCTTCTTGCGCGCAGAGGTCGCCTTCTCGGCCTCCGCCAGCTGCTTCTTGAGCTGCTCCACATTGCTACGGTTCGTGGCCGCGCGATCAAGAGCCTTCTGGATTTCCTCCATCGCCGTATCGGCGGCGACTTGGGCCTCGCCGAGCTCTTGCTTCTTGATTCGCGCATTCCGACTCAGCTCGTCGACCGTCGTTGCGGCTTCTTCGAGTTTGCTGAGGCCGCTCTTCAAGTGGTTGATCTCTTGCTGTACTTGCTTTGATTTCGCCTCAAAGAGCGTCCTCCAGGTACCCAGGAATCCGACGAACTCGCGCGGCGTCGCTCCTCCGGACAGCGTGCGTTTGCAGGTCTCGTAGACACTCGTGATCAGCGGCATTGTCTTTGGCAGCACGTCCACCAAGTCGGATCCGTTCAAGAGCATATCGGGGATCTTCTTCATACTCTGCGACGACCACTCGCCCATCCAAACGATTGAGCATCGCGTGTACAGCGCTGGATTGCTCTCGCAGCGCATCAAGAACTGCGGGTGGCGCGAATCCATTCCGAGCACAACGTGAACGTACTGGCACACGCGTGAGACGAAGAAGTCGTACACTGTTTTGATGTGTGAGCTGCTCGACGACGATCCGATCGCATCGAGCATCTTCTCCTTGAGCGGCGAGATCAGCGGCTCGATTTCTTCGTGGGTGTACAGACCGGGAACTTCGCCCGAGCTCAGTAACGAGTTGGTGATTTCAAGAATCGAATCGTCTTGCGCGAAGTGGTGGTCTTCCAGATACAGCACGTAGTGCTGCCCCTCTACACCTGCTTTGACCAAGATGCTCTTCAGATCGTTACGAAAGCACGCAGCGTCATACTGCCGTGTCGCGCTCGGTGTAAAGAACGTGTAACCCAGCATGTACGAGACCAGCGTCGCCGCGGAGCGTCGCCCCACACCAGAGTTGCCCACGAGCAGCATTGCTCCCCCAGGCTCCGAGATCACGCGCTCAACAACGGCGAGGTGGTCCAGAATCTCGTCGAAGAGAAGCATATGGAGATCCTTCTCCTCGCGCTCGTACAGGGTCATGCCCTGGGCAATGACCTGGCTAAAGTCTTCGCTCGTGATGCGCACCAATGGAGCCGCCGCCGCCGACCCATCGCCAGCGTCCGCGGCGCCAGCTCTGCGACCGTGCAATGAACTGAAGAAGACGTCTTGCAGCTTGGCGCTGTGGCGCCACTGCTGCTTGAGCACCAAGTTCACGATGCCATCAAACTTGGCGACGCTTTCTTCGTCGACGAGCCGATCGCGGAACAAACGGCGGCCTTCGTATGCGACAATGTCGAGCACGTCGTCGGTGGCCAAGTCGTAGCGAATAAGCGCGAAGACCCATTTGGTCAAGTCACGAGGAGTGAAGAGGTAGTGACGGTGGTCATCGACCGTGAACTTGGTCTTGGTGGCGTCGAAGATCTCCACGATGGACCGCGCAAGTTTATCTCGGTTGTCGCGGCCCTCGCGCCAGGTTGAAGCCACAGACGGGTCGTTGAAGACGGCTTCCAAGAACGTTGAGTACACGACCTGGAGCTCGTCCGACGATGGGTAATCCATGTACGCGACGCGCACGATCGCGGTGAAGCGAGTTGAAAGCGGGTGGCGGCCAACCGTCGTCGCCGCGTTCATACTTGCGACAATCTGGACCTTATCGATGCCCAAGAACTCGAGGTTTTGGTCGTAAAAGCCGTTGAAGGTAAGCAGTTGCTGCAGGAACGCAATGAGCATGCAGGTGTCGTACTCGTCCGGCTTGGGCAAGTTGATGTCTTTCAAGTACAGCACAAGGCGTTCGCAGTCGCGCGGCCGATACACGCGGCCGGCGGTCGTTGAGAACAGCGAGCAGCACTGCGCGATCTTGTGGATGATGTGGTCCGCCGTTGTCTGTGCGTTGCAGTGCAGCACGGTCACGTTCACGTTCTTGGTGGTTCGGAACGCTTGGCGGATCAGCATGTTCTTGCCACAGCCTTCTGGACCCACAAGAATGAACGGCTCCATGTTCTCGACCCATGGCTCGATCGTCTTGAGACCACGCTGCACAGAGATGGTGGGCACGACTGCGTCTTGGCAGGCCGCGAGGTCGCTGCGATCGAGCTTCCCATCCATAGATCCGTACGTGTCGCGCTTGGTCTCGTACGAATGGAACACAGAGCCAACGCAGTAGCAGTCGAGCGGCGCGCCCATGTCGGGCGGCCGCTCGCTCGTCATCATGAACATGGCCTTGGCGAAGGACGTGCGGTTCGCGACCGACAAGTTGGCGCCGAGCCCTCGGATCATCGCGACGACAAACTCGGACCGCGAGGTCGCCGACGCGACGTGGCTTAGCCCGTTCAAGATCGTGCCGACCGTGGTCGTGTCGACGACCAGGTCGAATTTGTTGAGCTCTTCGAGGGCCTTGGTGAAGAGCTCGTCGATCCAGTTTCGCAAGTTCGTGCGTCGGTCCTCGGGCTGCGAGAGCAGCCACTTGCTCACGAGCCGCTGGACGTCGACGTCTTCGTCCGACAGGAAGATCATGCCCATGCGCGAAATGGTCGCCGGCGACGCGAACCGCAAGTCGTGGGTTTCAAACACAAAGTTGACGTTCGGGCCAAAGTTGATGCGCTCGCCATTCGGCAGCGTGAGCAAGTGGTTGTCGTCGAGCACCGAGTTGAGCGACTCGATCCACTCTGGGTCGACGTCGCCGTCGCAAATGATCCACGAACGAACGGTCTCCGGTTCCTTGACGACTGTGCGCGCGGCGTCGGTGAGCACACCGTCCGACCACTCGCGCGTGTCGAGGTCCATGTGGCCCAAGAGCCGCTCGCGCGGCATGGACTTGGGGTTCATCACATGGGTCTTGACGAGCTGTCCGCATTTGATCAAGGCCGCCTGCAGGATCTGCCACACGGCAGACTTGCCGCTTCCCGACGGACCGACCACGACACAGCCCATGCGCTGGTCCAGCGACTCTTTCAGCTGCAGCATCTTGCGGATCTGCAGCTCGTCGACTTGGAGGAAGAAGGGCTTGGCCACCATGACCTCGCGAATCGCCTCGGCCAGCTTGCCGCCTTCGAGATCCGCCGACTTGACACCAGGAAACACGTCGCCAATGAGCGCCAAGAATCGTGCCGAGTCGACAAACGTGAGTTTGGACAGTGTGTTGATGCGCACGGCCTTGATGAGCACCTCGGTCTCCTGGGCCGGTGTCATGCGCTCGGCGTTCTCACTGCTTTCCGCGAGCTCCTTCTTGGCGGACGAGAGCAGCTTCCCGGCCGTGTTGAGCACGGCCTTGAGCGCGCGCAGGCCCCAGTCGTAGTGCTGCTGCTGAGAGAGCAGCTGCGCCGACAGCGAGTAGAGCGACACGACTTTCGATGCGATGTCTTTCGCTTCGCTGAAGCCCTCCGAGTACAAAATGACTTCGGCGATGAGGTTATTGTCCGGACGTCCCATGGCGACGGGACGGAAGAGCGCCTTCAAGTTGTCGGGCAGCTTGGAACGACCGCCGTACCCTTTGCCGGCCGGGTTCAGCGTCACGAAGATGCCGGCGTTGAAGTCGACGTCGACGTCGCGGTTGAGCAGCTTAATGTGCTTGGTGCCGTCTTTGATCGCGTCCTGGATCACTTGGATCTGCTGCGAAATCGCCGATAGTTGATCCTCTTTCAAGCGGTTAAACTCGTCGAAGCAGCCCCACGCGCCGCACTTGACGAGACCGATGAAGATCCGGCCCATCGACTGGAAGTCGATGCCTTCGTCGCAGTTGAAGACCAACACTTGGCGGCCAAACTGGCCGCCAAGCGCCTTGACGGACTCGGTCTTGCCCGTGCCGGCCGGGCCGTACGGATTGCCGCCAAAGCCCATGTGCATGCCCTGCGTGAGCGTCAAGTAGCACTTGTCCGTGAGCGGCGTGTGCACGAGCTTGGGCGCGTTGCCCTGGTACTCGTACGTGTAGTCGAACGTTGCGTCGTTCATCTTGATCACGGCGCGCTGGTCTTTGCCGTCGAGGTAGAAGCGTAGCTGCTTCTGCCAGATCCAGTCTTTGACCGAGTTGCAGTTTTCGTGGCCAAGCTGGTCGCACACGTCAATGTGGTGGACGAGGTCGAGCACGAGCGCCTTGACTTTGAGGCTCATGAGCGGCTCGGTGGTCAGGTCCAGCGACGTGAGCTCGCGCAGCGTCTCGTGGAGCGACCGCTTGAGCTCGCTGACGCCGCCGTTCTTGATGGCGTCCTCGGCCTGCTGGCAGAAACGGATCTGCTCAGCGAGGCACAGCACCTGGGACGGAAACTGCGTGTAGTCGGGCGCCTTGCTGGCCACGCACTGCGCGACGAGCACGCGGATCGTGCGGCGCATCTCGTCGGTAAAGCGCTCGAGCCACTCCTCGACTTGGTTTGTGACCTGCACGGGCTTTTCGAGCCTGACGTTTTCGTTGGCGGCGCTGCACATCGCGACGATCTGGTCTTTCTGCTCGGAGAACTCGACGCGGTACACGCCCTGGTAGAGCTTCTTGAGGTGACTTTGGATCACGGTCGGGTTCTGCGACTGGCCGAGAATCTCGAGCAAGTCCTCGTCGCCGATGAAGTAGAACCGCGGCATGCGCGAGCGCTTTTCTTCGAGGAAGTCGGCCAGCGCCTTCTGACACCGCTCGAGCTGGTCGACCATGACCGCGAGCCGGTCGAGCAGCTTGGGGAACAGCATGTCGTCGGCCAAGTTGAAAAGCATCGGGTCGCTTTCGAGCGTGGTCATGATCTCCACGAACTCCTTGTCGACGTTGTGGAACCGGCCTTGCTCCGATGGGAGCGCGCCTTTCGAGAAGATGGGCTCGAGGAAGACCCACTTGCGCTGGATGAGGTTGAGCTGCGTGAGCGCCTGGTCGAGCAGCGCCATTTTTTCTTCGTACTGCTTGGCCTCTTGCTCGAACGGCTTGAAGAACTGCGAGTCCTTGAGCGACGCGAGCAGCGACTGGTTGTCGCCCAGCTCGAGCGTGATCTCTTTCCAGTCTTTGATGATGCACACGCGGCGCCCGTCGTGGACGTGCTCGAGCAGCGACAGCTTGGCCGCGCCGGTCCAGCCCCGTAGCTCCTTGAGCGCGTCGCGGATCGTCACTTCGCCCTGCGCGCGCGCGTGGAGCCCCTTGACGAACTGCAGCATCTGTGGCGTCTCCAGTGCGTCAAGGCGGTCGATGAAGTGCCCCAGCGTGAGCGCGGCCGTGCGCACATCGCGGGGCATGCCGAGCCGAAGCAGCAACTCGGTCCAGTGGTCTTCCTTGAACGGCTCGCCGCGGCACAGCTTGAGGGCCGGCATCGCGCGCTTCACGCGCGTCGCAAACGCTTGGATCTTGTCCAGCACGATCGGCACGGCCGCGGTGCCTTTGGCGGGAGCGGCGTGGGCCTTGGCCGCGTCGACCCACTTTTGCGCGCCGTCTTGGAGCGCAAACATGTTGGCCGAGAACGTGATCCAATCCTGCGCGGCCATCCTCCGCATCTCGTCGCGGAACTGCTGGTACGTCGTCCAGTTCCTGTCGACGGCGGCGACGTCGGCGTCGAGCCCGTCGAGCCCGTCGAAGCTCGGCTCGGCCATGTTGAACGCCGCGCAGTTGTCCGTGAGCGTCTTGCGCTTGTCTCTGAGCGTCGCGAGCTTGTCGCGCCACTCGTCCATCGCCGTGTAGACCTGCTGCAAGTCGTGGTCCTGCCACGAAGCGACCTCGACGGGGCGCAGCGCCTGCCAGCGCTGGCGGAACTTGTCGATCTCGACGTTGCACTCGACGACCTGCGCCTCGAGCTCGCCCTTGAGGTTCTCGCGGGACTCCTCGATCATGTCGTTGAAGGCCTCGAGCGCGATCTCGAAATTCTCCCAGCGCGTCGGCAGCTGCGCGAGCCGCCGCTCGAGCTCGTCCATGTTCAGCGTCGAGTTGACCGCACCCACGAGCGTCGCGACGAGCAGCGCTTTCTTCTTGCCGGCCTTGTCGTAGTGGCTCTGCATGGCGCTGCGCTTGGCATCGATCTCTTTCCACTCGAGCTGCGCGTGGCTGATCTCTGCAATCGAGTGCGGCCGCGTATTGAGCTTGACCATCGCGGCCTCGACGAACTCGTCGACCGTGCGGATGTGCTCGAGCGTCGAGCGGAAGAGCGACTCGAGCAGCGCGTGCTGGAAGCGCTGCATGTGGGTGCGCAGCACGTCCTTGAACTTGGTGAGCGACACGAGGATGCAGTCGATCTTGACAAAGTCGGCGATCTTGTCGGCGTCCTTGCGCTTGGTCTTGAGCGTCTTGAAATTGAGCTCCCAGTCGGCGGGCTCGTGGAGCGCGGTCTCGAGCAGCGCTTCGTCGTGGGACTGATTGTTGTCGTTGCCCGGGAGCTTGGTCACGACGCTCCAGGGCTCGTACTCGTACAGCAGCATCTCGACTTTGAAAAAAAGCTGCTCGCAGGTCGCGTACACAGCCACCAAGTTTTGGGCGTTGGCGTCGCACATGGCGGCAAACACTTTTTTGTTGCCAAAGCCCGGGAACCGGTTCGGCCGCGCGACGAACGTCTTGAGCGCCTTGTAGTACTTGGTGCGCAGCTCCTCGACGGGCGGGTCCAGCACGAGCGTGAGCAGCTGCGGCGCCGTGGCGCTGCTCGCAGACCCGCCCTTGGGGAACACGAGCTCGGTGCGGATCTCCTTGACGTCGGGGAGGTTCTCGTGGAGCATCTCGAGCCCGAGCTGGTAGCCGCTCTCCAGGACTTTGTAGAGCTGGTGGTCCCAGAAGAGCAGCCACTGCGTGTCCTTAGCCTCGTACTTTTTCGAGAGCGCGGCGACGCTCTTCTTGATGTCGTCCCAGCGCGTCTTCCACTTGTCTGGGCTACGCAGCAAGTCGATGTCCATGAGCGCGACAAACTCGTCGCTCATTTTGTCGTGGGCGTGCTTGAGCCGGCGGATCTCGGTTGCGAGCTTGTCGGCCTCGTCCTGGAGCTGGTTCACGTAGTCGTTGCACTCTTGCAAGTTGCTCCAGGTCACGGGCTTTTGGGGATCCCGGGCGCCCTTGCTAGTGGTCGTCGGGCCCTGCACGATCTCGTCAAACCGCAAGAGCGACTTGAGCAGCATGGGCTTTTGCTCGGGGATGATCTGGCTGCCCACAGTGTTGTAAAAGTTGGCCACTTTTTTCAGGGTCACGCCAAAGCGGTAGTACTTTTCGGCGTCGTCGACGAGCTTGCGCACGTCGTCGGGCACCCACGCGAGTTTGGTGGACTCGCCGCGGGGCTCGGCCCGGTGCTGCCGGTGCTGCGCCGAGATCTCCGTGAGCTGGCGCACGTCGCGCAGTAGCGTCACGAGGAACTCGCTAAAGTTGACCACGAGCGTGCCTTTGTCAAAGTACATGAGCTTGCCGGCGATGCGGAGCCCCGCGCCGCTGTCTTTCTTGAGCTGGGTCTTGATGTCGGCCTGCCAGTCCACGACCTTTTCCATGAGCAGCTCGTGGATGTTGGTCTCCAACTTGTCGGCTTTGTCGAGCATCGCGCGGAAGCCGGGCAGGTCCGCGAGCACGCGCCGCGCCAGCCGGTGGACTTCGGTCACGCGCATGGAGAGGATGTGGCACCACACGATCACGTTGACGTTGGGGCTCAGCATCTTGCCGATGTGGAGCGCCTTCTCCTGGAAGCCATTCGTCGAAGCAGCCGACCGCGTCTCAAAGTCGCTTTGGAGCTGGTCGAGATGGGCCCCGACTTGCGTGAGCAGCGCGTCGCGCTCGCTGGCGAGCGTCCTGGCGAGCGACGGCCGGCAGAGCAGGTGGCCGTACCGCTGTAAAAGGCGAACCGTCGCGTTGGCCCGGCCGGCGCCCACGGCCGCGCCGATCTGGTCGCGCAGCACGGCGCCGACTTGCGCTTCCAGGGGGCCCAGCCTGGTCTCAAAGGCCGCGACCGCGAGCTGCCACTGCGTGTCCGAGTACGGGTTGTAGTACAGCGGCTGGAGCCCGCGGAACGGCGCAAACACCCTGGCCGCCGCCTCGCGCTGGTCTGTGCCACGCGTCGGCAGCAGCGACGCGAGCTCCTCGTACGTGGCGCGGAGCCGCGCGACTTCGTCGATGCGCGCCGCGAGGCTGCGCAGCATCTTGCCTTGCGACGACTTGGGGCCGTCCCACTTGTGCTCGTCCAAGTAGGGCCAGTCGTTGCCCGTGAGCGCGTCGATCGCACTGACCCACGTGTCGCAGAGCTCGCCCAGTCGTTCCAAGCGCGCTTTGACCTCGGCAAACGCGCCGGTCCAGAGGTCGAGCGCCTGGGTGCGCACGACGATGAAGCTGTTGAGCGCCACGCCCACGAGCCCGAGGACGTGGTCCATGCGCGGCTGCGGGAACGGCGCGACCGAGGACCCGCCAAGGGGCTTGCGCCACACGTCGTCGAGTGCTTCCTTGGTCTCGTCGAGCAGCTCGCCCATCTCGTCGATGCTCAGCGACTCGAGCTGCGCGTAGCGCTGCTGGATCGAGTCGAACGAGTCGCAAAACTTGCGCGCGCGGGAGGCGTGGCGGTGGTGGTCGCTCGCCCAGTACGCAAACTCGTCGTTGATAGTCGCGATGCCCATGAGCGCGGCCGGCGAGGCCTCGTCGACGTTAGAAGACGAACGAGCACTAGAAGCGAGCGTGGCGCCGAGCCCCGTGTCGAGCTCGAGCAGCGCGTCCTTGAGCTTTTGCGAGAGCTTGGCGGCCGTGGCGTCCTGCCGCAGCAGCAGCGGCGCGTACACGTGGTGGAGGCACTGGAAGAGGCTGCGCAGCGGCGCCTGCGTGGCCAGCGCCGTGAACGCGACGTTCGTGGCCATGGTCTCGGGCGAGAGCGACTGCGCGAGCTGCTTGACGAACACGGCTTCGCACAGCGGCGCGCCGCGTGGCGCGAGCGCGTCTTTGGCGGCGATAGGGTCAGTGTCACTCGACGTCTTGTCGGCAGGCAGCTGCGTCGACAGCACGACGTCGTCATCGCCCGGCTTGCCGTCGCTGTGGTCGCTCGCAAAGCGCCGCGCGAGCAAGATGGCGCACTGCGGGTCGTCGAGGAACGCGCTGAGCGCGGCGTGGGACACAGCGTCGCTGGCGCGCACGGTCGCGCGGCGGCCCCAGAGGCACGCTAGCAGCGACGTGACGTACACGCGGCGCTCGTCTTGGTTGTTGTCCTCGCGGTCCGCCATGTGGGGAATGCAGGGATCGAACGACACACGGAACGGAAGACAGAGAGAGGGAGGAGGAGGAGGGCGCTGTGTGGGTGTGGAAGCGAGGCAAAGGAAGGCTGTGGGACTCCCACTGGGAGGCGCGGGTCCTCGAAGCGTCACGACCGAGATCTGGTGGTGTGGGCCACGTTGTTGGAGCTCCTGGGGTGTATAAAACACACACATATCCGGTGCATGGAACAGTATGGACTCAAAGAGACAGAGGGAGGTGTTTAAAACACCAAGACGGTTTGCAACAGCAACTTCAACATGCTCTGGACAGTGGAGCGGAATGGTCTCGCCACGCGACTTTCCCCGAGCGTGATGCGGTTGGAAAACGCGCGTGGGAAGAGGAGGAGATGTAGACGAGTGCGTGAACCCAATTACACCTGTTGATCCCCCGGTTGTCGGTCGTGCGGTCACTCTTCTATCCGTCTGGCCCAACCACAGCAGTGGTCGTCACCCGAGAAGCACGGTACAAACGCAGGCGCCGAACCGCGGCGAGACTCGTCACGTGGTGGATTGAGAATCGCTTCGAGAGGACGCCATGATCAGGTGTGGGCTCCAGGTCGCTGTCGCCTCGAAATACCAAACGACCGTGTGTGTGAGAGAGATAGAGAGAGAGACGGCAAGCTGAACCCTGTGGGCTTGGGGCACGGAGCTACGGGGCTGCGCTCACATTGACGGCAGCCGTCGTTGCGTCTACTACCACTTCCGTGCTTGTTCCAAACCCTTTCGATAGAAATAAAAGTTTGAGTCGTCCTCCGCGACCACGTCCTGGAATAGATCGCCCCCATGCGTTTTTGCCCCAGTTTCCCGCCGCTGAGGGTGCAAAGCAGAATGGAAAGCGCTCTCGATGGAGGCGCGATCGCTCCGCAGCGAGATCGCAATGGTATTGAAGACGACTCCGACGTGACGGACGAGATCAGGAGCTGCTCCGAGCAGCTGCGCGCGCTCTGCGGCGGCCACGCGGGGCGATGGAGCGGGGAGAGCGATAGCGACGACGACACCGATTCGCACTCGGCCGCTGAGATTGCGAGCGAATGCCTTGCGCTGCTGGAGAGCCTTCGTATCACCGTTGACGACGATGATCACGACCGAGATGGCAGTGACGACGCCGTCTCGACGCCGGTGCCACCCATCCACTCCCACGCGACGGAGACCGCGCTGCTGCGCGAGATCAACGAATTGGGTAGCGACCTGGAGGCGTTGATGTCCGTACTGTGTGCTTCCGCCTCACAGCAATCGTCTGCACCAGCTCCTGACCCTGCGCCAGAGAACGACAGTGAAAGTGACGGCACAGCCGACCGGGAGAGACCAGCGTCAATTTGCACGAGCCCGAAGATGGTAGCGTTGACCAAGCGACTGGAACGCCGTCCGTCGACGCAACGCATGCTCGCCCACACCGCACAGCTTCGCCGGCACAAGTCGTTTTCACTTGGGCTCAAATCGCCGACGCCGCCGCTAGGAAAGAAGACGAATTGTGAGCGAGACGGAGGCGACCGCCACAGCACCAAGTCGACGACGCGCGAGCTGCTGAGCGACGCGGCGTTCTGGCGCCAGTACCAAAGCAAGAGCTTCCAGCGCCACCTCACGCGCCAGTCGCAAGCGCGTACGAACCAGCAGCAAGAAAAAGAGAACGAGAGCAAAGCGATCGAGTACCGGTACCGTCGAGTCGCCAAGCCGTGCTACCCACTCGCACAGTCCAGGCTTCAACACCGATCCTTTGCGACAATGCATGCGGAGAACGTTCAGCTTCCTGGGGGTTCTACGCGACCGAAAGAGTCCTATGCAGAGCGATTCCACAGCGTGAAGCGGGGCACTGAGGCGGACGACGTACGCAAAGAAGACGGCTTGCTGTGCGGCGTGTACCTCCACGGCAAGCGGCGCTCGCACGGCATGCTGTACCTGACGTGCGCGTCTCTCGACCAACTGAAGACGCGCATTGCAAAGAAATTCTCGCTTGCCCAGCCCGTGGTGAATCTCTACCGAGAACAAGTTGCGACGAACCTGGGCGGCGCACGAGATCACAAGTATCTTCACCGGGTCACGCGGTTCAACGAGCTTCGGCACGGCGATCTGCTGTGTGCGACGATTGACGGGTACGATGACATGGCGATTCTCTGTGCGTGGATGAAGAAGCGTCAGCAGCAGATTCACAATTACAAGAGTCCTCCGAGGACCTGCGCGACCCAACCGTCCAAGGCCAACGCCATGCCACAGGCACCAAAACCTGTCCAGAAGTGGGAACCAAGTGACTCGCTCACTTACAAGAAGCCGCCGCCACCACCACAAGACAAGCTTTGGGATGAGAACGGTCGACTCGTTAGTATTTCCCACCGGCTTGCACTCGATGAGTAAGCCGAAAACAATGTCTGGGTTTCTACACACTCTGAATACCACTTCTCTTGTGATCGTCTTCGTCACGTTCTTTTGTTTCCTCGTCCAGAGAAGGCGAAAACGGGTCGTCGGCCAGGTTGGAAGGCGACGAACTATGGATAGCAGTTGACGTCGGCGTGAATTCGAACGTGCTTTCACCCGTGGTTTTGTCCTTCGACACGGGGACCTTGCCCTTCAGATACATGTAGTCATTATATGCCTAAAGAGCATAGATACATGAGCAAAGTGAGCCATGAGCTGCGTGCAATCGAAAAAAAACACCGCCAAGGGCACGTACGTTGCGGTATTTTCGATGAATGATCAGGATGCCGACCATAAGCAGCAAGATCACGAACGCCACGATCGAAATCGCAGCATAGGCAGTGTACAACGCCTGGGTGTCGAAAACGATATCCGAACACGTTTTCACCGGAACGTATTCGGGCTGCATCCCACCGTAGCACGGCTGGCTGCGCGCGTAGGAAACGGACTGTGTGCCTCCTGAGCACGTCGTCTTCGCTTCACTGAAAAACGATGGGTCGCAAATGGGGCAAGCATACGCTGTCCGCCATTCAAGGTCAATGGTGCAGCCGTCTTCATCTCGTTTCGTTCTTGTGGGACGATCCGGTGTGCCTGAAACATACTGGTTAGTCTGAAATCTTTCCCATAGAATGAAGATCAGACAGACAAGAACGCACCAGCTTTCAGGTCGCAGACGAACCGAAGTGTCGTGGAGGCTGCACGGCCATTTTTGCACGGCGTACCCCCCGTGTAGCTCACAGTCACACCCGAACCATTTGTCGCGGGATCAATCGCAAGCACGTTGCCACCGCTTGTCACCTTCCATTGCTGCAAAATACACACGTACGTTAGTCAGAACAAGCACCAACCCGCGCATGCTTGACACTCTTACCGGAGGCACGGAGCATTGAACTTCACCGTAGCGTCCACTGTTTTGCTTGAAGAGACCGCCCGCGTCTTTTGGGTTCATGAGGTTGAACAGCAAGACGAACGGACGATCGGCATCAGTATCAACGAGCTCCTCGGCAACTTGACCCTTGATATCCTGCTTCCACTTGCTGCTCACCGGACGGAAGAGGCCGTTAAGCACTGTCGTGAGTGCATCGACCTGAAACCCACGAGCTGGGGAGACTGGTCCGGTTTCGACCAGCCCAGTGGCCCATGCAGATCCCGTGTCCATCTCATCAAAAGCTTCGTCCATGTCATCGTCAAAGGCATCGTCCCACCCGAATGTCGACATGTTTCCCCAGACCAGAGACTGCATCAACTCAATGTTGTAGCGTAATGGTGACTGGGTGGAAGAGTTTGTCGACGACGCGTTGACCATGAGAGTTGTGGGCGGTGTGCAAAACTTGGCACCTTCGCTGCTAAATGTGTTGGCACCACAAGGCTCACATTTGGTCGCTCCATCGCGAGACCACGTATTGGACGGACACTTTTCGCACACCGTCATTCCGTCCGCCTCCGTGGCGAAAGTGCCAGCGGGACACACCTTGCACCCCGAAAACTCGCTCGAGTCGATCGCTTGGAAGCCTGGTGCACACGCTACACATGACACGCCGGCTCCTTCCTCCGTGCCTTCGAAGCGCAAGAAGAAGAGCTTGGCTTCAATCCCGCGGGCAGCTTTTGGGCTCGTTGTGCGAAGCACCAAGCGAAACTGCTTCGGGACGGGCGTCGTGATCTCGAACTCGAATCCCTCCGTCGCCGTTCCATTAGCTCCACCATTCGAAATATGCAGAATTTGCTCGTTGACACCATCACCGTCAGCATCCACTCTGTCTTCTTTGGCCGTTTCGTCATCGTCGTCATCATCGTCGTCGTCATCCTCCTTTCGATTCTTGTCCTTCGCGGAAGCGGTCGCGTCTTCAACTTCAATTTCAAGCCATGCTCGTGCTCCGTCGGTCTCAAACGTCGGCACGTTCTGAAGTGAATACATAATCTCCATCTTGCCGCTGTGGACGTACGTGACGTTAAACGGGAGAGGGAAGCGAGTCGACTCGACGCCACGACGAAGCGTGTCCGGTGAAAACACGAGCCCATCACGAGTGAGTTTCCACCCGGCTGCCTTCGCGGCATCAACGTCAACGATTGAAGGCCACTGGGTCCATCCCGTGGTGGTGCCTCTGCCAAACACCAAGTCGTTGATGACGACCCGCCCAGCAGGGCACTTCTCACACGTGGTACCACCCACCAAGCGCTGTCCACTTGGGCACTTCTCGCAGACGCCGTCTTCGCTTGGCTTGTATCCCTTTTCACACGCATCACATCCAACAGCGATCTTGGGACTCGGCAACGCGCTTGCTCCCGGAAGATCCGTTTGACACGTACGAGGCTCACTCCACGCGAACGTGATGTTCCGCTTGCCATCAACGCACTTCGTGAACGACTCCACCACATCGTCACCAGAGCAGGGCCGGCGGCTCACGCAGGCATCCAACCCGATCGATCCCTTGGGCGAGAACATGTTCTTCGGACACGCGTAGCACGCAAAGTCCAATTCACTGTCGGATCGCGGCGCGGCGTACTCGTCCTCGTTACAGAACGCACACAGCGAGCCGCCCGTCATGGTCGTGTCGCTGCCGCACGCGTGGCAGTACGTGTCCGAGTACGAAGTGCCCACGAGCTCAATGACCTTGATGAAGGCCTTGTCCTCGCCCTCGTCGCCGTTGAAGTCCTTGGTGTAGTCCCACACAAACGTGTGCGCGCCCGCGGGGACATCAAACACCGCCTCTTTCCAGCCGTCACTGCGGGACACGATCTCCAGCTTGGTCTGGTCGTCGACGCCAAATATGAGCCCGTCGTACGGCGGCTCGGCGCTCACGCGGTACTGGAACGTGATGCTGCCGTTGCGCACAAACGTCGCGCTGATGCGCAGCGACGAGAAGAGCCGCCCGGCCTCGAACCGCTCGAGGATGTTGCTGTTGTCGCCCGACTCGATCATCGCGCCGTCCGCCGTGGGCTTCCACGGGTTGCAGTTGCTCTGCCACTCGTTCGTGTACAGGTTGCGGGTGATGCACTCGGCTCGGATCTAACGTCACACAACGTCCATGCACAAACTGACCGTCAGTACCAACGGACGGAAACCCAAATATCACGTAGAAAGTAAGCTCCATCGTACGTCAATCGGCAGCGGCGTGGACCAGGCCTTGGTGCGCTTTGAGAAGAGCTTGCCGCCACCCAGCGAGTACTTGCCGCGTGAGCATTTTTCACAACCCGACACGGGCGTCGCGCCCGAGAAGCTAACAGAAAGCACACACACACGGAGACGCATGCGTTAGTCGCGTGCGTTGTCCGATTAGATAGATCCCAGGCACACGCGTCAAACCCACTTGGCGCCGAGGAAGTAGCCCTTGTCACACACGACGTCGCATCGCAGGCCATGCACAGGCGCTATGAGGATACACACCATACACAACGACCGTTAGTCCACCCGCTATCGCGTTTGACTATGTCG
The DNA here is from genome assembly GCA_023337735.1 of Pythium biforme. Lineage (NCBI taxonomy): Eukaryota > Oomycota > Peronosporomycetes > Pythiales > Pythiaceae > Pythium > Pythium biforme. Next base: position 19,905 of record JAADXJ010000081.1, on the reverse strand, counting down.
GAGCCCACGCACGCTTCGAGACGATCGTGCCGTTGGCCACGGCGTCGCTGGCGCAGGTCTGTTGCTCGTCGGTGTAGAAGAAGAGCGAGCGCGTGTTGTCCACGCACTCGGAGAAGCCGTAGCGGAAGACGCCGTCCACGCGCGGCGAGTCGTTGGCCTCGTGGACGCTCGCGGCCGTCGCCACTGCCAGCAGCGCCATTGCCAGCGCCGTGCCCATGCGCCACGTGTGCTGCATCATCATCTTGCCTGGCGGGGTTCCCCTTTGTGCACGGAAAGAAGAGAGAATGATCACCGAAGGTCACTATTGCTCGAGGAAACAACCTCTGGGTAAATGCAGTACGTTCTAAACGGCAAGTTGAACACCCTGGGTTGAAAGACTAGGTAGGATCCAGGCGAGTCGGTCATCCGGTTGGTTCCTTGGAAGGTTGCGCAGGGCTTGCGGGGCCTTCGAAGCAGCGAATTATCCGGATGGGCTCCCGCGCCCGTTCTCTACACTCCCTTTGAATGCTGATATGCAGGTGTAGAGGGTCCACAGTACCTCTCCCCACATGGCTACACTTGGCGCTGCCCACCATGGAGCGACTTGACGATCGTGAGCAAGTCGCGCAGCACGCCCGTGGCGCTGGCGCGCGCGCCCGTGCCCGAGCCCTTGAGCACGAGCGGACGCGGTTGGTACTCGTTCGTGAGGAAGCCAAACGCGATCTCGTCGTGGGCCACGAAGTACGCGGCGTGGTCCTCGTCCACGAGCTGCGGCGCGATCCGCGCGCTGATTTGGGGGAAGGCCCCGAAGTCCATGGTCGCGACAAAGCGCAGCCGCGTCTTGGTCGCGACGGCCTTCTCGTAGAACTTTTGGTGGAAAATGTCGTCGTACGTGCGGATACCGTCGGCAATATCGTCTACGGACATACTGCGCGACCACGCGATCGCGTCCAGCACGTGCGCCGGTACGAGCGGCTCAATCGCAATGTCGCGCATCTCGAGCCGCGCGCCAAGCACGCGCGCGAGCACGATGATCTTGGCGGCCATGTCACGGCCCGACAAGTCCTCACGCGGGTCACGCTCGCAGAACCCGTGGAGCAGCGCGCCGCGCACGGCCTGCGACAGCTTCTTGCCGCGCATCACTTCGTTCGTGACAAAGCCCATCGAGCCGCTGAGCGAGGCCGAGATGTTTTGCACAATGTCACCGGTGCGCAAGATGTTGCCCAGCGTGTCGATCACGGGTACGGATGCGCCGATCGTGGACGTGTACATGAGGAACGTGCGCCCGTTGCCACTCTTGCGCGCGGCGCTCGTCGCGACGCTCTCGCGCGACTGCGTCTTTGGGAGCGTGCTCACGGCGCGCGCGTTCGAGACCACGACGTGGATGCCGCGCTCGATGCAGCGCATGTACAGCTCCTGCGTCACGACCTGGCCCGAGCAGTCGATGAGTACTGGAATCGGCAGTTCCTGGATCACGTCGAGCTGCTCGTTCGACGGGGCACCACCGTAGGGCGTGCCGTCGCTGGAGCTCGATGGGATCTCGGAGAAGATCCGGTCGGCACTGATGCCATTGGTGATGGTCTGCGCAAGCTCGTCCCACGTGAAACCCTCGCGCTTATACAGGAACCCGCAGCTCCGCGAGCCAAAGCCGACGACGCGCACGACGACCTTGTGGTGGTGGCGGTACAGATCGACCTGCTTCTGCAGCTGCTGGAGCACTTCTAGTGTGATCTGTGTTGTCGTTTTGTTATCCATGTACAATAACAGTTAGACGCGCTCGCAAAGTGACAGACAGATCCCAAGCATACGTACGCGGTTGCAGCCCAGCAAGACGATATTGCTGACGAGGTAGTCGACGTTGAACGCGTCGTGCACGCGCCGCACGGCGACCTTGGTGTCGCGGCCGTGGATCACACAGCTCAGCGAGCGCGTGCTCGTGCCCTGGCCCACCGCCAGCACTTCGATGTTCGCGTCCGCGAGCGCCGCGAAGAACTTGGTCTGGTTGAACGGGACCTTGGAGAAGTCCTCGGCGACGATCGAAAGCATCGTCACGGGCGACTGCGCGTTCACGGGGTCCACTTCCTCGTTCTCCAGCTCAGTTTGAAGTTCCGCGGCGATCGCCGCGGACGTGGCCGGCAGCATCGCCACGGGGATCACCACACTAATGGCCTGGCCGTGGGCCCCTCGGATCGACAACCAGACGGGAATCTTCTGGTCCTCGAGCACTTTGGTGATCCGCGCGCCGATGTTTTCCTGCGCGTTCTGGCTACCGTCCTGGAGAATACGGGTGCGCACTTCAACGATCGCGAGGTTTTCCAACGACGTCGTACAGGTCTCGGGCTTGCCCGTGTTGTCGGCGCCACTGATGTACGTGCCGTGGCCGTTGGGGTCCATCGTGTTGCGAATGAGCATCGTGACGCCGCCGTGGATGAGCGGCACCATAGTACGCGCGTGGAACATGCGCGTGCCGTAGACTGCGAGCTCCAGTGCTTCGTGGTGGTTGAGATGGGACAGCGCGACCGCGCGGTCGACAATGCGCGGGTCTGCCGTCATGACACCGGAAATGTCCGTGTTGATGACGACGTAGTCGGCCTCCAACGCCGCGCCGACGAGCGTCGCCGTGTAGTCCGAGCCGTTGCGGCCGAGCGTCGTGGTGCGGCCGTTGCGCGCCTTGCCGATAAAGCCCGTGATCACGGGCAATCGGTCCCCCCACTGGACTGCGAGTTGCTGGAGCTTGCTTTTGGACTCGTCAAAAAACACTTTGGCGCACCCGAACGAATCGTCGGTCGTGACCCAGTCGCGGGCATCGACGTAGAACGCGTCCACGCCAGCATTCGTCAGGAGGCGCTGCAAAAACAGTAACAATGAGAACGACCACCAAATAGTGAGCCCATTGGCGCATACAACGTACCGCGACGATCTGCGCGCTCATGCGTTCGCCAAACGACAGCACCGTGTCGAGCGCCGCACTGGTCTTCTCCTGCAGCAAGCAAATGCCAAACAGCAGCTCGCGCAGCGGCTTGAAAAAGTCGACGATGAGCTTGGTCACGTCCTCCACCTCGCCGCTCACGCCCGTCTCTTTCTGGATGAGCTGCTGCGTTTCGTGGGCGTTCTCGATCGAGAGCGCAACGAGCCCGTCCACGACTTTCATCGCAGCCTGGTCGTCGCCGCGCGCCGCGGCATCGACCGCGTCCAGCAGGAAGTCGGTCGTATCGCCCATGGCCGACACCACGACCGCGTGGATGCGCGCGCGCTCCTCGCGCACAATGCGTACGAGCCCGCAGAGCCGCGGCGGGCTGCCCACGGACGTACCACCGAACTTGTAGATGTTGCGCTTGCCCGTGCGGTGGTCCAGGTCTGCGCGCGGCGCCGTCAAGGCCTCGCCGTCGAGCGAGAGCGCCGGGACCGCCGGCACGCCCCAGGACGAGCCGATCAGCGTGGACGGCGACGTGCAGTCCATGGCGCCAGTCTCTTTGACGATTAGAAGGCGAAATGGGCTGGCCGGTGGCGTCGCATTGGCCCTCTCCGGTCACCTGCTCGAGATCATGGCGCAATCGCCGTGCTGCACTTTCTAGTTTTTGATTGGCCAATAGTAGTCGGTAGAATCGGATTGGTCCATTATATGTCCAAAAACGATATCATTCGATGAAATCCTGTTTGGCGTGTTATGCGACGTGTGAGAGATCCGAGACGCGAGCTCTCCTCTCCACGATCGTGTTTTCCTCTTCTCTCACTCTAGCACTGGCCAGGGACTCGGAGGCGCAGTGGCTTGGGCACGCGACTCAACTATCGTGACGGCGTCGTGGCTGCGTCGGCCATCCCACACGAGACCACGCACTCTGCGCGGCGATCGAACACTACAGTGCGGTCACTGCGCTGCAACGTGCGCGCGACGAAGATCGCTTCCTGCAGATTCGAGACCACCCGCCAATGGAGCCCGCCTACTCGCTGCGTCGTCGCACGGGTCTGTGGTATGCACACATCCTGATCGTGGTGGCGGTCGAATTCTCGGCCGAGTCCGCGCGTGGGCTGGTCTTGCCGACGCTGTTCTCGTATTCCCAGCGCCTCGGCGGAGATCTCGCGTTCATGGGCCTGCTCACCGCGCTCTTCAGTGCTGGTCGCTTCGTGTCCTCGCTCGTCTTCGGCGTTTTCAGCGATCGCATCTCATTCAAGGCTCTGTACGTCATCAGCGCCTGTATTGCGATTGTGGGGAACATGGTGTTCGTGCTGCCGTATGCGTCTCGCATCCACGGCAAACTCCTCCTCGCCGTGAGCCGTTTCCTCGTCGGATTTGGCGCTGGCAACCGCAGCGTTTGTCGCGCCAACGTCGCCGCACTCACGCGGATCGACCAGCGGATCTCGTACTTTACGATGCTCGCGACTGTCGTTTTCCTCGCTTACGCGTTGACGCCAGGGCTCGGTGGGGTCTTTGGCGAGATCGACGTCACAGTCTTCGGGTCCGAGTTCATCCATTTCAATCGCTTCACGGCACCAGGGTTCATCCTGGTAGCGTTGAACCTCGCGACGATCTTGTTCGTTGCCACCGTGTACGATGATTCGGTGACGAGGTATGACGCTCCGAAGCCGAGCGAGCCCGTTGAATCAAGTCCGGGTGTGGTTGGAACTCGTGACTTCGTCACGAACCATCACGGGACCGCTCCTCATGGACTGCTCGCGGGTGGCACACTCGTTTTCCTCTTTCTCAACTTCAACGCGCGCGGCATGCTGTCAGTTTTCGAGACGATCAACGTGGCACTGTACGCCAAGACGGTGAACGGGACCACAGCTTCTCATGAATGGGTTTTCGACCCACACCCGACGCAGTTGATGCAAATGGACCCCACTCGACCACTTTTACCAGCAGCGTCGTCGGATGTCGTCACTGAGGCGTCGCATTTCTACTTGATGGTTGGGCTGCTTGGTCTGGTCTCCTACGGTAGCATCCACTGGTGTGGGAACCGCGTCTCGGACGTGAGTCTCCTGCTGTTCGGATTCACGACGCTGCTGATCGGGAATGGGCTCCTCGTCGTGCTGAGCAGGTTGTTCACGGCTGGCTCCCGCGACACGACCACGAAGTTCCAGTTGTTTGTGATCGCCGAAATTCTAGTGTGGAGCATTGGATCTCCTATCGCGGCGGCCGTGATCGTGCCGGCGTTTTCGAAACTGCTCGGCACGCGCCAGCAGGGCGCCCTCATGGGCGTGTTTGGGGCGTCGGCGTCGATCGCGCGCATGTCGATGCCGCTGCTGCCGAGTCTCCTGCCGTCGTGGGAGTTGCTGTTCTTCGTGAATACTGGACTCTGCGTCAGTTCTATCCTCGTGCTGGTTGCGTACGTCATGGCGCAGCGAGGACAAAAGACGCTCGCCAAAGGAGTGTGGCAATGAGATCATCGGGTACATGCACAACAAAACTGCTGGAGACACCACGGTTATTCGCGGCTCAAGCCAGACAGAATCCTATTTATTCACAGTCTCAACGGTGGTGGCAATGGCGAGCGCCCGGCTCGAGCTGCGCGTCGCGCCGATCGTCGGACGAAACTACGCCTCACGCGACGACGCCACGGCACCTCGGTTCACCGACGTGCTCGAGAACGAGCTCGACCCGCACTCGCCACTCTTCGCGTTCCACGCGTCGTTCCGCGGCTGCTGCTACAATGCCTCGACGCGGATCCTGCTCGTGTGCGATCCGCTCGCGTGCTGTGTGCGCACCTTTGACGTCGAGATCCACAGCGACACTGAGCTCAATGTGCTACCCCGCGGCCGCATTGGCGAGCGGGGCAGCGGCGCCGGCAAGTTCCAGTGGCCAGTCGCCGTGGACGTCAACTCGCGCGGTGAGATCGCGGTCGCCGATTACAAGCTCAACCGCGTGGCGTTCTTCACCGGCAGCGGCAACGCGCTCCACTACTTTGGCAAGACCGGCCCGAACCGCGGCGAGTTCCGCGGCGTGATTGACCTCAAGTTCACGGTGCTAGGCCACGTCGCGGTCGTCGACCACGAGAACCACCGCATCCAGGTCATGACCACGACGGGCGGGCTCGTGTTGGTCATTGGCCGTCAGGGAAGCTTGCGCGGCGAGTTTTCGTTCCCATGCGCCGTGGACATCGCGCGCAACGGTGATGTGTTCGTGTGCGACGGTGGCAACAAGCGCGTCCAGCGGTTCAGCGCCAAGGGCAAGTGGCTCGCCATGTGGGGTAGCGCGCGCGTCCGCGCGTCTGCAGAGGCAGCTCCCCAATACGATGCAAACGGCGTACCGATCCTCGCGTCGCCGCTGCGGTCTGTGTTCGAGTCGCCGTGCGATGTCCTCGTTGGCACCCACAGCGAAGTGTTTGTGTGCGACGCAGCACGACACGAGATCCTAGTGTTCAACGACGCTGGAAGCTGCCTCCACGTGCTGGCCATGCCACACAAACCGCTTTGGAGCCCCATCGCGCTGTGCTGTGTGCGTCATTCGCTTTTGGTGGTGGTACGACAGACAACCGTTCCACCTCTGGCGTTCGCGGCGGTCGATGGTGTTGGTACATCCCCACTACCGGAACAAGCCAGCGACCACAAGTTTGCCGTCTTCCCACCGGCCGACACGATCCCGACGGGAAAACTCGCGCTGTGGCCGTGGACGACGCTGCTCGAGATGCTCTCGTACGTGACCTACGCCGACGCCGTGCAGGTCCGGCTGGTGAACCACGTATGCCATCGCGCGTGCCGCCGGCTGCGGAATCAGTGGCGCTTGTTCCCGCTCGTGCCGGGCAACGCGTCCGTCGTCCAGTACAACAAGACGCTCCACAAAGCCACGGGCCGCGTCGCCGTCGTCGAGGCCTTTCACAAGTGGGGTCTGCGTATTTTCAAGCCGGCGAACCGGATCCGCCGGCACGTCATGGACTTTGACGCGGGTTTCCGCAGCGCCGTGAGCGCGCTCTTTGGGCCCATGTTCTTCTACCAGCACGAGCCGCTGCTGCGCGCGATCTTCCAGTTTCATTCGACGAGTGAAAGTGACAAAGTGGAGATCGACGAGCCCGCGTTTGTCGAGATCGTGACGCAAATCGAAGAAGTGCGCGCGGGCTTCTTGCGCTGGGCGCAGTGTCCATCCCTGTCGCAACTGCCCCAGCGACCGGTCATTCGCACGCCAGATAACCAGCAGCAGCAGATGCAGCAAGACGGATCGTTGGTGCCGCAGCTCCAGCTTGTCGAGAACGCCCAGCAGCACCAGCTCTCGAGGCTTCTCTCGAGGCTCCAACAGTTGTAGACGAGAACTGTTTCGGACCTCGCGGCGCGCGCGCGTGGAAATGGGTCCGGAGCATCCCCCATCCGCTGCCCATTGCTTGTTTCTCGTCCTTTTCCGACCGGCGTGCTTGGCCTTTCCCATTTGGCCGCACGCTCCAACGCTGCTGCGGTTCAGTATCCATTTCTCCCTCTCAACGACACAACTTTCCAAGCCAAGACCGCCATGAAGGCCACTGCGACGCCCCTCATCATCGCTGCTCTCATGGCGATGCACGCGTACGGTGCGTTACGTCGTGCCGTTTTTGATGGCGGTCGAATATCTAACTCGATACACATCTCGCCCATACAGCTGCCGAATGCGGCGAGTCGCCGACTGCCGGCGATAAGCGCCAGTTGCGCACGACGAGCGATTCACTGGATACCTCGATCGTGCCGGACGCCATGGTGCTGGGCTCGGGGCGGTCGAAGAATCGGCTGATCGCCGTGTCGACGGCGGACGACGACGCGGCCGCGATGACGACCAACAGCAAGACGACGTCGCGCGCCCACGAGTCGGTGCTTCTTGGCGGTGCCGCGGTCCCCACGAAGGGCGCGTCGGCGGTGACCACGACGAGCACGATGGTCGCGCGCTCGGACGCCATACGCGACGCTGCGACCATGACCAAGACGAGCGCCACGGTCGTCCGCGCTGAGGACCCGGACGCCTAGGGTCGCGGCATATCCACCGTCCGATGTTGGGCACCCAATCCATCAATGCAACTTCACTGTCACTATCTTCCAGATACCCTCGAATGAATGACAGTGTGGCTGCGTCGACCAAGAAGGTCAATCTGGCCAATCATCGATGAGCTACGCGGTTGGCTCTCCCCTAACCTCATTTTGGTGCTCTTTCTTCTCTGTTGTGTCCCAACCGGAGAAAAAACCCACGCAGACACAAAACACGGGCTGGCCACCTCGCATCGTGTGTTGCGGCTAAGCTCCTGCACAATAACGTATCCCATAGTTGCGTGTTCTTTTCTTTTCTTCATAATTCACTTCATACGCACAGTCCGTGGGTCCCTCCTTTGTGTCTGTGTGAAGTTTCCCTTTGCGTTCCCCTGTGAGGGTGATCCTGTGGCCCGGCCACTCGACTCGGGTTCCCCTTCCAAAGCGCGGAACAGCGTCGGGAGAAAGCGACCGAAACCACCCTCCGCCAGTATGTCGCTCTTCGCGTCCATGGCCGACGACAACAGCGTCTGGTCCAAGGGCAGCTCGCTCTTCAACATCTCCAGCCCGCTCAACGACCTGCTCGACACCGACAGCTTCACACTCGAGCAAGTGCTCGAAGAGGACGAGCTCATCCAAGAAGTCAAGACGCGCAACACCAAGCTACTTGAATTGTAGGTGGCCACACGCCTGTGTAGGAGACGGTCGTTGGCGATGGTCTAATACGGTCCCCATGTAGTCTGGCGCAGGACGACGTCGTGCAGAAGCTTGTGGAGTACGTCGTGCAGACGCCGGCCTCGGACGCCAACGAACTGCGCACGCTCAAGTACCCGTACATGGCCTGCGAAGTGATCAGCTGCGACATCACGAGCATCACCGAGACGCTCGCGTGCGCGCGCGACGGCAAGATCGTCGAGTCGCTGTTTGAGTTCCTCCACGGCCCGGCGCCGCTGGACCCGCGCCTGGCCGGGTACTTTGAGAAGATCATGTCGATGCTCATGGTGCGCAAGCCGCAGGAGATGACCACGCTCATGAACAAACACGCCGAGACGCTGCTCCAGGGATTCATCACACACGCGCAGTCGTTCTCCATCGCCGAGCTGCTCAAGCGCTTGCTGCAGCCGTACCACAATGGTGGGTACCCTTTTTGGTAACCAGGATCCACAGGAGCGGATCTAACGAGTAACCCTCGCGGTGGTGTTTTGTAGATTACATGGACGATATGATGGACTTTCCCGGTCTCTCGGCCGGTTTCCCGCCGTCGAACTCGTGGTACGGCTCGGGCCACGACGACGACGACGCTTCGGTGGGGACGCCGACGTCAACTGGCCAGAAGGTGCTCTCGTGGCAGTCGGACACGACGGTCGTGGACTTGCTAATCGGTAACTTGGCGCCGACCAAGGCGGACGGAAGCGCCGTCGACAGCGACGTCCACAAGCACTCGGCCGATGTGCTCGTGGACATTATCCACTGCGGCACGCGCGCGCAGCAGAGCGACCCGTCGTCGCCGACGTCGGTGAGCTCGCCCACGTTGTTTGCGCTGCTCGATTACTTGGAGACCAAGGACGTGCTCGAGAAGATTTTGGGGCTGGCCGTGCCGTCTGCGGACGCGATGTTTGTCGCGTCGTCGATGACCTCGGCGCTGTCGGTGCTGTGCGCGCTGCTGTCGCGCCACACGAACGCGCGGTACTTGGCGACCGAGGAGCTGCCAGCGACCGTGGCGTGCACACTCGCGCGATTGCCGCAGATTTGCGCGACGCTCCGTGCCGACGACCACGACGCCGGCACGATCCGCAACCAGCGATTCCAGGAAGTGCCGCGCCTCGGTCTGCGTCGCCTCAAGCTCGTCGGGCTCGTCGTGTTGCTCATGCAGACCAAGTACAACCTCGTGGACGCGGCACTGCTGGCAGAGAACGCCGTAGACATTTGCCTGGATCTGTTTTTCAAGTTTGAGTCGGTCAACATGCTCCACGCCGACGTCGAGAGCATGGTGGTCGGCATCCTCGAGAGCGGTGGCCCGGACTTGCTGACCGCGCTCATCAAGAACGCGCGACTGCTGGACCGTATCGTGGAGGCCCACGAGAAGAACGACGAGGCGCTGAAGCAGCAGCCTCGCGGCTTTTCGCTTGGCTTTGTCGGCCACTTGCACCGCATTTGCAACATGATCATCTCGCTGACGGAAGATGTCAAGGGCGAGGCTGGAAGCGAAGCGCGCCAGTCGTTGAACGACATGACCCATGCTGACAGCGTGATCGAGATGCTGGAAGAGAACAAGGAGGTGTGGAAAAAGTGGGAAGAGCTCTCGGCCAGCGTGCTAACGCCCCTGTACGAGCGCGAGCGCATGCCCCTCGGTGGCTCTGTGACGTCCAACTTTGGTGACGAGTACTCGATGAACAACTTTTCGGATAAGCAGGCGCTGCTCAACGAGAAGTTTGCCGAGATGCTGGGCTCGTCCGCCTTTGACCCGCCGAGTCAGCACGGTTTTGACACGGATTTTGACATCAAGAACAGCAACGACTTGCCGGAGATCATGCACGACAGCAGCAGCAGCAGTGACGAGGAAGACATGGGCGACCGACACCGTTCGGAAAGCGATGAGGACTTTGACTTCAAGCCCAAGTCCTCGGGCAAGGGTGCTGGCCCATCCGGCGCCGGCTGGGCAAACTTCGATTCGGGGGATAGCTGGGCAAACTTTGAGCAGGCCGCCAATTCGTTCGCGTCGTCGTTCGACAACAGTGTGTCCTTTGCGTCTTTTGACGACGCGCCGGACTCGCCGCCTGCGGTTATGGAGTTTATCAACGACGACAGCTCGCCATTCAGTGCCTCGGAGCTCGACGATGAGGCAGACACAGCAAGCGAGCAACCGCCTGCACCGACCAGCGAGGCCGCCGCTGCGGCTCCCGAGGCGGCAGCGGCAGCGGCGACGACGACGGCTTCGATCGCCGACACAACTGGAGACGCGCCGGCTGCTGACCAGTAAATAGCACACTTGTAGTAGATCAAGCTCGAACGAACGCGACCGCCATCTCCCAGCTCTCTCGTCCGTTTGCGCTGCTCGCGTGCATGGGTGTGTGCGTGTTGTGTGGGTGTGCATGGGGAAGGCCGTGTCTCCGCTCTCTCTCGCACTCCCTCGCCGTGTTCATTTTGATAGATGTACGGATACGCCGCGAGCCCAGGCCAAATAGCATAGGACCCCTCAAGCTCGACGCGCATCGTCTTCAACCCCCCAAATATTCATTTATCTGAGATCTCTCTTTTCACTTGACTGGACTGGTAAGGAGATTCTGCCTCATCTGCGAGAAGTGCGACCTCGAGACCGTGAACGCGAGCGCGATCGGCGGTGGTGCGCGTACCGCTCACTGCTTCGACTACGGCTACGGCTTCGGCTTCGGTACCGGCGGCTCGACCCGCGTTCTCGACTGCGGCTTCGGCGATCGAAATAGCGTCGGTCCTGGTCTCGGTTCTCGCTGGAACTGCGCGATCTATGTCGACGGTGGTCTCTGGATACACGATTCTCGTCACGAGCGGTGCTGCATGGGTTAGTAGGAGTTGAGTGAGCGTTTGAACTCGAAATGACCGGGGGCGGCTGTACCGGAGTAGGTGCCGGAGTGGGAAGAGCGACTCGGTTGTCGCCGCCATTCTTCAATCCCGACTGGAATTGAGCCACATGAGGAGGAAGCGACGCCGCCTGGATAAAAGCCGGTGGAAGCGGAGGAGCGCGAACTCCAGGGGGTGGCATCAAGTGGTGAGGAGGAAGTGGAGGAACAGTCGGCGGTGCTTGGGCTGGACCTGGCGGAGGTCGCAAATGCTGCATCGGAGGCAGCGGTGGTGGTGGCGTCGGCTCTACCGGTGTCACTGAAGATTTGACGAACCCCATGCGGAACGCTTGCTGCAGGGATCTACCAGACGACGGCTTGACAAACGACATCCGGACTCCGCCGTTGCCACCGGCCACATCAGCTGCGAATCCAATTCCTCTGCGCTGATCAACCTTGGTCTTCTTCTGGTTCTCGCTCCATCGCTTCATCTCGATCGCGTCCTCTTCGTCAAGAGGCTCAGATGACGCCTCGCCAGCCGATTGGGGAGTGGATTCTCGAGCCGATGGAGGTGCAATGAAAGCACCGCTACTACTGCCTCCGTTGGCGGGTGTGCCCCGCCGGAATCGCGGGTCTCGCCTCGCGAGCGCGATTAGATCCGGCGCGACTGCCTGGCCCGACACGTCCATGTTGTACACGAGCTGCGCAGCGAACTGCGCGTCGTGCTTCGTCACGAGTGTGTACGCCGTGCCCAGCTCAAAGCCCTCGGCGCCCATGCGGCCCGTGCGACCGATGCGATGCACATGGGTATCAATGTTCTTGGCCACGTCGTAATTGATCACGGTCTTGACGTCTTTGACATCGAGGCCGCGGGACGCCACATCCGTCGCGACGAGAATCGTACACGCACCGGACCGGAACTGTGCTAGCGCCTCATTGCGCTCCTGCTGGTTCTTGTCGCCATGGAGACAGTTGGACTGGTAGTGGAGCGCGTTGAGGTTCTTGGTCATTTCTTCACAGCCCGTCTTGCTGCCGGCAAAGATCAGCACGCGTCCGTCGCCGGCGATGCGTTTCAAATTGGCCATGAGCCACGGCCACTTGGCGTTGTGGTTCGCCAGCACCACGGCGATCTGGTGGATGTCCTCGTTGGCCTGCCCAGTCTGGCCGACCGTGATCTTGATTGGATCCTGGAGCACGTCGCGCGCCAGCATTTCCACACGCTTGCGGAACGTCGCCGAGAACATGAGCGTCTGGCGGTCCGGCCGGATCTGGCCCATGATCGAGCGCAGCTGCGGCTCAAAGCCCATCTCAAACATGCGGTCAGCCTCGTCGAGCACGACAAATGTCACGCGCGTGGTCTTGACGTTCTTCTTGCGGATCATGTCGATCAATCGTCCGGGCGTCGCGACAACGACCTCGGCGCCTTTGCGCAGCGCCTGGATCTGGTCCCATTTCCCAACGCCGCCGTAGATCGCCGCGCAGTGGGCACCATGAACACTCAGAAACTTCTTGGCCTGGCCGACGATCTGGTGCGCGAGTTCGCGGGTCGGCGACAGTACGATCGCGATCGGGCCTTCGTCCTTCCGCAGCTCGCGCTGGTCCATGACGTGCACGACCATAGGCAGTGTGAACGCGAGCGTCTTGCCCGAGCCGGTCTTGGCGATGCCGATCAGGTCGCGGCCAGACAGCGCGATGGGAAATGCCTGCGCCTGGATCGGCGTAGGCGCCTCGAGCCCGAGCTTCATGAGCACGGCCAGCGTCGTTCGGTCGAATCCGACCTCCACAAAAGAGCGAATGGGCCGCGGCACGTCGCTGCCGTCGGTCGCGATGCCCAGTTCCGCGCGGAGTTCGCGCACTTGCGCGTCGCTTAGCGCCGCGACCGAGGCGTGCGGCGTGTAAAACGCCCTGCGGAATGTCTCGTACTGGATAGCGGCATGGCGGAGCGGCGCGAGCGCCTCGATTTCTTTCTTTGTCTGGTCGTCGCCGTCGGCGTCGCTGTCGCCGTCGACCTGCCGCGCCGTTGCGTACACTTCCTCGTCCGAGTCCGCGTACTCGCCACCTGTCGCTCCCGCGCGCGGCTTCTTCTGCGGCTATAAGACAGAACCGTCAGTTGTGGGTCTATCGGAGCGATCGACGCGTCGTACACATGCGTCCATTGTACCCGAGCAGCGAGGTCTGGCATGTCGTCGTCATCATCAAACCGCATCGGCTGGTACAATACGCGCTCGTTAGACATACGCTATAGACGTAGGATATAGACCGGTAGTTGGTACCTTCTCCGCGGGCCGCTTCGTCGAGTGGGAAACGGCGTGTTCCTGCTTCACTTGGGCGGTGATGCCGGCCATGAACGCGTCCAGCGGGTCGATCTCGTCGGCTTGTACTGGGCCGCTGGGCGCCGCGGAGCCACCGTTCGAAAGCCCACGCGGCGCGCTATCATCTTGGTCACGGGAGCGTGACTCAGTGTCATCGTCGTCGTCGAAAAACCCGCGCAACTCGACGTTTTTCCGCCGCGCCTTGCCGAGAGAATCGCGCTCCCACTCCATTTTGATTCCGCCCCAAGGTTTCTTGGCGGCGAGTAACCGGAGGGTACACGAAAATATCCATGTGGTTAAGAACCCTTTGGGTTAGAAACTGGATTTATGGATGTTTTGTTGGTGAAAAGCACCAGCAGCTCCAAACAAAAAGCAAACCACCCCAACACCCAGCAGGGACGATGGAAGACCAGGCGCCGCCCGCGGCGACAAAGCGCACGCCGTCCGACTTCCTCAAGAGCGTGCTTGGCCGACCCGTGGAGGTGAAGCTCAACAACGGCGTCGAGTACAAGGGCGTGCTCGCGTGCCTCGACGGCTTCATGAACATCGCGATGGAGCAAACCCATGAGTACGTCAACGGGCAACTCAAGGCCCAGTACGGCGACTGCTTTATCCGCGGCAACAACGGTGCGTTACCTCGCGCTCTCTCAAGCAGTTTACGATGCGCATTTTGTTTCGTGGTCTCACACATATGCCGGTGTCTGTGGATGCAGTGCTGTATATTGCGGCGGCCAAGTAAAACCATTGTTCAAGTGCGTGGGGGTGGAGGAGAGCGGCTCGAGCGCGGCGAAATCCCCTTCGCCAAGCAGAGCATGTCCAGAAACGACACAGGCAGGTGCTGCCGAACCCACTGATAAATCGATTAGGACGCAGCAAGCGATCAATACACACACGCACCAAGGTCGCCCCGCCTCCAGTTTCCATCACGGCATCTTTCCGTTCCATGGTGCTTTAGTGACACCTTCAAAAGAGTGTCATCTCTTTCCTGTGTTATTTGCCTGTATCAGTAGATGAAAGCCGTTTAGAGCCCTGAAAGCTCTCCATTTTCCCCCTTCGTCATTGGCGCCGCGAAAGGAAAAACAAGCCACTTAGACCGTAGTCAGCGCCTAACGCACAGTTCACGGCGCGTACCGATCGCACGACTCCGGTTAGACAGCGTCTATCGTATATCGCACGACTGTCTTTCCCATCGCCTCGTCCAACTCGCTCGCGTGGTGATCAACCGACCATGCTGCTGGATCGCTCGGCCTCCAAGTCGGCGCAGACGCGCTTCAACTTGCTGCTGCTCGAAGACGGCGAGTTTTTCCTCGATGTACGCCACCTCTAGAACGCGTCTATCCGCATTGTACCCGGAAGGCGTCTAACCGGAGCCTTGCGTTTTGGTGTGCGTGCTGTACTCCCAGGACTTTAGCGTGCACCGCTTTCTGGACGCGGTCCCCGACACCAACCGGTAGGCAGCGTCTATCGTTCTGTACTACGCAATGGCAAAACACACGCGACTAATGGGTACGGTGTCCATGGACCTAAAACGAACGAACCAGCAAAGTGCAGGGCCGCCTCAAGGTGTGCACGCGCGGCTTCTTCTTCGAGCCGCAGGACGCCAACGCTGCGATCGTGCGGTTCCCGTTCCGCGACATGGCGCAGCCGCCGGTCGCCGAGCTCTTTGCGCCGTCCGACGCCAGTGGCGGCTTTGTCGGTCTAACCTTCCAGATCCGCGCGATTGTCGAGATGAAAGACCGCGGCGTGGACCACCCGTACGTCCACAAAGAGACGAACCTGGCCAACGCCCAGGCGGTCGTGCCGGCCAAGTTTGTGTTTTCGCTGCTGCATTCCAAGATTGAGGATTTCCTGCGGAATATCCAGCCCATCTACGAGCTCGCGCACCGCAAGAGCGTGCTCAACAAGGTCGACGAAGAGACGCTGCTGGCGCCCGTGCTCACGCCGCGCCTCACCGACACGTTTGACTCGAGTTTACTGGTCGACTTTCGCGAGCGCCCGTTGCTGGCCAAGGGCAAGTTGGTCGACCGCATCGTGCCGCTGCTCAAGCACCCGGGCTGCCTCATGCTCACGAACCAGCGCGTGTACTTCCAACCGGCGCAGCTCAACAACGTGGGCGATCCTGTGCTCAACTGGGCGTACACGGCGATCGAGTTTCTGTACCGCCGCCGGCACATGCTCAAGCAGACCGGGCTCGAGATCTGCCTCAAGGGCGGAGAAAGCTTTTTCTTCTCGTTCCAGTCACGCCGCGACCGCGATGCGATCTACGACATGATGCTGAACCAGCCGGACCTCAAGCGGCTCCAGCAAACCGATTTGGAGTCGATGGTGATCAAGTGGCAGCGCCGCGAAGTGTCCAACTACGACTATCTCATGTACCTCAACAACCTCGCGGGCCGTACGAAGAATGACTTGACGCAGTACCCAGTGTTTCCGTGGATTTTATCTGACTATGAGAGCGAGACGATCGACCTCGCGAACCCCGCAGTGTATCGCGATTTGTCCAAGCCAGTGGGGGCACTCAATGCCGAGCGGCTAGAGTTTTACCGCAAGCGATACCAGAACATGCCGCGTGGCATGGAAGCTGAGGGGTTACCACCGCCGTTCTTGTACGGTACGCACTACTCGACGCCGGGTTACGTGCTCTTCTACTTGGTGCGCATGGCGCCGTCGTACATGCTGTGTCTCCAGAACGGCAAGTTTGATGCCGCGGACCGCCTGTTCCGCACGATCGCGGGCACATGGAAGAGCTGCCTGACGAACCACGCCGACTTGAAGGAGCTGATCCCCGCGTTCTTTGACACGTCGATGCGCCCCGAGGACTGGCTGTACAATTCGAAGAATCTGGATCTGGGCACCACGCAAAAGCACGCACGGGTAAAGCCGACAGATTACGCCATGTGGTGGACTACTGGAGCTGACGTTTCGCTAACATGGTTATGGTGGTGAGTAGGTTGGAGATGTTGGTCTGCCGCCGTGGGCGTCGTCGCCAAGGGATTTCGTGCGCGTCAACCGCGAGGCGCTCGAAAGCGACTACGTCTCGGAGCACATCCACGAATGGATAGACCTCATCTTTGGATACAAACAACAAGGCGAAGAAGCCGTCGCAGCTGATAACTGTACGTCTATCGCCAGGATTTCTGTTCGATGCATGCTGGTGGTGGCTGATGCTGACGACACGCTTTTTTGTGTGTCGGGCGACAGTGTTCTACTATTTATCCTATGAAGGCTCGGTGGATCTGGAAAAGGTCACGGATCCCGTCGAGAAGTGCTCGCTGGAGGCCCAGATCCAGGAATTTGGGCAGACCCCCACGCTCCTCTTCACGAGTCCGCACCCAGCTCGAAGCGAAGTCGGTAAGGCCGTCCACATTGCCACGCTCGACTTGCTGCCATCACCGCGCGCCGTGCGGCAAACGTCTTCCTCCTCTCATTCCGACTTGGATCGATCGTCCTCGGCGCATTCCAACGGCATGAGCGGCCACGACGCGAGCGTCGAGAGCAACGGGGACGCTGAGGAAGAAGAGGACCACGCGGGCTCAAGACGCAGCATGTTTACCTTTCGCGCTCGCAACATGGGCACGATCGGGGTCCAGAAGCAGGCCCAGCGCCTTGTCGGTGGTCTCACGGCTCAGCTCCGGAAGCGCATGAACACGGAGCCGCCTCGACGATGGGGCTGGACGTTCACGCCTCCGCTCAAGCGGAATGACAACGACATGCCCTTTTGGGCGGGCTCCTCGCCACACATGCTGCACTCTGGGTACGTCTGTGTCTTTCGGCCATTGGGCTGCTCGAGTGTATACTCACTGGAGTTTTCACGTGGAGTAGAGAGGTCACTTCGATGGTGCTTGGCAAAGACGCGCGCGCGTTGTTCTCGACGTCGAAAGACACCACGTTCAAGGTCTCGGCCACGGTGGACGGCACCGTCCGGCGGAACCTGTCGTGCAACTTGGCCATATCCTGCTGCGACGTCTCGATGGACGAAAAGTACGTCTTTATCGGGTCGTGGGACAACTGTTTCTACATGTACTCGGTCGAGTACGGGCGCGTCGTGGACCAAGTGACGGCCCACGATGACGGGCTCTCCGGCATCAAAGTGTTTGATGACCGCGTGTTGACCGCTTCATGGGATGGCTCCGTGAAGCTGTGGCACTTTTCACCCACCGGCATCACGCGCGCGCCGCTCTGGGCTTACATGGACTGCGAAGAATCGGTCGTCGCGCTTGATGTGAACCTCGACGGCACTCTTGGCGTCGCCGGCACGCGCAAGGGCTTTCTGTACTTGTTCGACTTGCGCAGCAACGAGCTGATCCGGCGCATCCCCGCGAGCCCCGAGCACCACGCCGAGATCTCGGGCATGAGCTGTTGCGGCAGCATGTCGGCGATCGCGTGCATAACCGTGGAGAACGAGCTCTCGCTCTTCACGGTCGAGCGGCTCCGCATCGCCGCGCTCGAAGTGAAAACCGACGGACTTGTCAGGTGCGTCAACACATGACCGTGATGTGTGCGACGGCCACAGTGATCAACTGACTTTGATGGTTCCATGTAGATGTCTGGATAGCGATACGGAGTACGCCGTGGGCGGCACGTCGACCGGCAAGATCCTCATCTGGAAGCTCGACGAACCGTCCGCCAAGGCGCTCGTGTATGAGATTCCGAACGCGCACCCGCAGGCCATCTCGTCGGTCGCGGTGAGCCACAACGGCAGCCTGCTGGTCTCGGCCTCGGTGGACGGCTCGGTCCGCGTGTGGAAGCTCAAGCGGAAGGCACCGCGCAACCGCCTCGGCAACTTCTTTTGAGGGAACTCATGGCAACAGAGGGGCGAAACTCGAAAGGCTAGACTGCCATGGCCAGATCAACGGGAGGGATAATGAACAAGCCATGTTCTGTTAGCGTGGTCTTCAAGCAGGTACAAACTGGTGCAACGCTCTTTGGTATAAACCACGACGACAGCTCTTCCAGCGGGCCATGGCATTGTTCGAAGGACTCTCTCACACCCAAGCGTCTACATGTCCACGAACCAGGATCCGCTTCCGTTGTTTCTCACGCTTCGGCCGGGGTAGAGACCGTTCGCGCCTCGCCGCCGTCTTCTCCCGCGACTGCCTCCTCTGGTCCACGGCCGTCGCGTCGCGCGCGTGTGTCGTGGAAGAGCTTGAACGCGAGGCTCCGCGAGAGCCCCGTCACGGGCGTGCGCGCACTGTAGAGAAACCGGCGGCTCACGTCGGCCCAGGCCTCTTGCGCCGTCATGCTGCGCGGCGACCCGGCGAGCCGCTCGATCTCTGTCGTCATCGGCGCCGTGACGTCGCCGCTCGGGCCGTCGACGCGCTCTTGGTCTGGTTCGGGTTGTTCGTGGTCGTTTTCGACCGCGACGTCCACGCGCCGCGCGCACGAGTGCGGCACGTGGCCAAAGCCCTCGAAGAAACCGCCTTCAAAGAAGAACTCGAGCCGCGCGGCGCACCGGCGCGAGCGGTAAAAGCTGCAGCGGTACGAGATCTTGACCTGCGTGACGTTGGCGCGCGTGTACTCGTAGCCGTTCAAGTAGAGCTTGGTCGAGCCAGAGCGGTCTTGGCGCTCCGAGCCCGGGTGCGCGGGCGCCACGGGCCCTTGTGGCGGCGGCGGCAAGAGCGTCTGTGGGACCTGGGGGATGGCACGGCCTTCTGCCGGGTGGAGGACACGTCGCTCCGGTTCTGCGTGTGAACGTCGTCTCGCCCGTTCACTGGTTTTCCAGGCCTGGATCAAGCCACGAAGCGTGTGGGGCGACGGCGAACGGGAGCGGGAGCGGGCGCGGGCGCGGGAGCGGGAGCGGGAGCGGGAGCGGGACTGGGAGTGAGAGCGAGAGCGAGAGCGATGGCGGCGGTAGTGGCAGCAGCAGCAGTGCGACCGAGAGCGACTGCGAGAGCGACGACGACGGCGGCCACGACGGGAGCGCGAATGCGAGTGAGACCGACGGCGGCGACGCGAGTGCCGACGAGAGCGCGATCGAGAGCGAGACCGATTGCGACTGCGACGTGGGGAGCGAGAGCGACTGGGAGACCGCGAGCGCGACGGCGAGCCGACGGCATGGCGACGAAGGATCGGTGGCGACACCAGCGCGTCTTGCGGCGGCGAGTGCGACGCTCGACTTGGAGGACCTTGAACCGCCACGCGCAGCTCTTGGTGGGGAT